>JAXRKP010000443.1:302500-305000 GCA_037039925.1 Doris montereyensis | reverse complement strand
TGACAAACAGTGGCCTTGGAATTGTAACACAATACGATGACAAACAGTGGCCTTGGAATTGTAACACAACACGATGACAAACAGTGGCCTTGGAATTGTAACACAATACGATGACAAACAGTGGCCTTGGAATTGTAATACAATACGATGACAAACAGTAGCCTTGGAATTGTAACACAACACGATGACAAACAGTAGCCTTGAATTGTAACACAACACGATGACAAACAGTAGCCTCTGGAATTGTAACACAACACGATGACAAACAGTAGCCTTGGAATTGTAATACAACACGATGACAAACAGTAGCCTTGGAATTGTAACACAACACGATGACAAACAGTAGCCTTGGAATTGTAACACAACACGATGACAAACAGTGGCCTTGGAATTGTAACACAACACGATGACAAACAGTGGCCTTGGAATTGTAACACAACACGATGACAAACAGTGGCCTTGGAATTGTAACACAACACGATGACAAACAGTGGCCTTGGAATTGTAACACAACACGATGACATCAACAGACCTACCTGGAATTGTAGCACAAGACGATGACATCACAAGACCTACCTTGGAATTGTAATACAACACGATGACATCACCAGACCTACCTTGGAATTGTAGCAGAACACGATGACATCACCAGACCTACCAGGGAATTGTAACAGAACACGATGACATCACCAGACCTACCAGGGAATTGTAACAGAACACGATGACATCACCAGACCTACCAGGGAATTGTAACAGAACACGATGACATCGCAAGCTCTACATGGAGTTTGTAACAGCACACGATGACATCACCAGACCTACCTGGGAATTGTAACAGCACACGATGACATCACCAGACCTACCAGGGAATTGTACAGAACACGATGACATCACTAGACCTACCTATTGTAACAGAACACGATGCCATCACCAGACCTATTTTGTAATTGTGACAGAACACGATGACATCCCAAGCTCTACATGGGAATTTGTAACAGCACACGATGACATCCCCAGACCTACCTGGGAATTGTAGTTGAACACAATGACATCCCAAGCTCTACATGGAATTTGTAACAGCACACGATGACATCCCCAGACCTACCTGGGAATTGTAGCTGAACACGACATCCCAAGCTCTACATGGAATTTGTAACAGCACACGATGACATCACCAGACCTACTTGGGAATTGTAGCAGAACACGACATCACCAGGTTTCATATTCGAATTGTAGCAGAACACAATGGCACCCTTCGTCTACCTGAGAATTGTAACAGACTACGATGACATCAGCAGGTCTACATGGGAATTGTACCAGAACACGATGACATCACTAAGTCTATCTGGGGATTGTAGAAGATCATTGATGACATTATCAGGTATACCTGGGAATTTTAACAGACCACATTGACATGACCAGGTATACCTGATAATTGTAGCAGAACACTATGACATCCCAGGTCTACCTGGGAATTGTCACGGAACACAATGACGTCACCAGACCTACCTAGCAATTGTAACAGAACATGATGACATCACCAGACCTACTTGGGAATTGTAGCAGAACACGATGACATCCCCAGGTTTACATGAGACGGTAACAGAAAAACGATGACATCATCAGAGCTACCTGGGAATTGTAACAGAAAACTATGACATCACTGGGTCTACCTGGAATTGTAACAGAAAACGATGACATCACTGGGTCTACCTGGGATTGTAACAGAAAACGATGACATCACTGGGTCTACCTGGGAATTGTAACAGAAAACGATGACATCACTGGCCTCTTTAGAATTGTAGCAGAACACGATGACATTACCAGGTATACCTGGGAATTGTAGCACAACAGGATGACGTGACCAGGTATACCTCGGAATTTTAGCATAACACGATGACATCATATGGGAATTGTCACAGAACACATGACGTCATCAGGCCCTACATGGCAATTGTAGCAGAACACGATAACATCCCAGATCCAGCGGGAATTGAAACAGAACATGATGACATCATCAGAATACCTGTGAATTGTAACAGAAAACGATGACATCACCAGGTCTACCTAGGAAATGTAACAGAACACGATGACATTACTAGGTTTACCTAGGAATTGTAACAGAAAACGACGACATCTGCAGGTCTACCTAGGGAATTGTAACAAAAACGACGACATCTGCAGGTCTACCTAGGAATTGTAACAGAAAACGATGACATCTGTAGGTCTACCTAGGAATTGTAACAGAAAACGATGACATCTGCAGGTCTACCTAGGAATTGTAACAGAAAACGATGACATGACTAGGTCTACCTAGGAATTGTAACAGAACATGATGACATCACCAGGTCTACCTAGGAATTGTAACAGAACACGATGACATCTGCAGGTCTATACCTAGAAATTTTAACAGAACACTATGACATCACCAGGTCTACCTAGAATTTTAACAGAACACGATGAGATCACCAGGTCTACCTGGCAGTACAACAGAACACGA
>JAXRKP010000443.1:287500-292500 GCA_037039925.1 Doris montereyensis | reverse complement strand
CTCTTTATTGAATAAAGGTGGCATTTCATTAGGTTAATCCCTTTCTGTGACTGTGACATTTCATTGCGTGGTGACCCCTTTGTGTGACTAGCAGCTGACAGATTTCCAACATTTACCAGGCCGTGCTAACTTGATTATCACTCAACTGACGTCTGTTGGGTTTTCAGGGAAACACGGGCTAAGGAACACAGGTGCACGGAGGAGATAGTCGAAGAAGAAACCCAGGTGATAACAAATTTCAAATTATTTTTATTAGACATATCATGCCAGGTTAAGTTTATATACGAGTGGACAGTTACGACCACTAGTATTACTACTACTGCTACTAGAAAATGCTACTGCTACTGCTGCTGCTGCTGCTGCTGCTGCTGCTGAATGACTAAGGCTGCTGCTGTTGCTGCTGCTGCTGCTGCTAACTGCTGCTGCTGCTGCTGCTGCTGCTGCTGCTGCTGCTGCTGCTGCTGCTGCTGCTGCTGCTGACAGAAAATAACAACCTGCTGCCATGCTGACTGGTCTTGAATGACTGCTGCTGCTAAAGCCGCGGCATCCTGCTGCTGCTGCTAACAACCTGCTGCCCTGCAGACTGCTGCTGCTGCTGCTGCTGCTGCTGTTAACCCTGACAGATAATAACCAGGCTGCTGGAAAGGCTGCTGCAAGTGCTGCTGCTGCTGCCTGCTACTGCTAGGGTACTGCTGGAGCTGCTCCCTGCTTATCCTACCGCTATCGCTACCGCTAAATGCCGCTACCCGCTGCCGCTGCCGCTGCCAACCGCCGCCGCCGCCGCCGCCACCGACTAAAACCGCATTCCCCACTCCATCCAGGTGCAAATGGACAAGCGCTGGAAGGGTAAACACTAGAGTCATTCCCAGGTGCAAATGGACAAGCACTGGTTTGGGAGTAAACACGAATAGTCATTCCAAAAGGCAAATGGACAAACACTGGTTTGGGAGTAAACACTAGAGTCATTCCAAAGGGCAAATGGACAAGCACTGGTTTGGAGTAAACACTAGAGTCATTCCCAGGGGCAAATGGACAAGCACTGGTTTGGGAGTAAACACTAGAGTCATTCCCAGGGGCAAATGGACAAGCACTGGTTTGGGGTAAACACTAGACTCATTCCCAAGGGCAAATAGACAAGCATTGATTTGGGAGTAAACACTAGAGTCATTCCCGCGGGGGGGGGGGGGTGATTATTATCATCTGTTTCACTACACGCTACTGAAACCAGAGATAACGGCTCTTAAGGAGTAAGTGGCGTCTTCGGCCGAATGGTTAGGCTGCCTGACTAATAGATTTTTGGTTCCAGGTTCGAATCCTGGCAAAGCTAGACAGACGTGGTGTTCCTTAAGTAAGAGTTCACACAAATCCCCACTCGATCCAGGTGCAAATGGGTACAAGCACTAGATTGGGAGTACAAATCCTGCGTCAGACTAGCGTCCTGTCCAGGAGGTGATTATTATCACCTGTTCCGATTCACGTTGGAAAAGCCGGAGATAAGCTCCGGCTTTATGATCTCACCTAATGACATGGAAGGGATAAACTCCGGCTTTATGGCCCGTAATGACATGGAAGGGATAAACTCCGGCTTTATGGCCCGTAATGACATGGAAGGGATAAACTCCGGCTTTATGGCCCGTAATGACATGGAAGGGATAAACTCCGGCTTTATGGCCCGTAATGACATGGAGGATAAACTCCGGCTTATGGCCCGTAATGACATGGAAGGGATAAACTCCGGCTTTATGGCCCGTAATGACATGGAAGGGATAAACTCCGGCTTTATGGGCCGTAATGACATGGAAGGGATAAACTCCGGCTTTATTGGCCGTAATGACATGGAAGGGATAAACTCCGGATTCATTGGCCGTAATGACATGGAAGGGATAAACTCCGGCTTTATTGGCCGTAATGACATGGAAGGGATAAGCTCCGGCTTTATTGGCCGTAATGACATGGAAGGGATAAACTCCGGCTTTATGGCCCGTAATGACATGGAAGGGATAAACTCCGGCTTTATGGGCCGTAATGATATGGGAGGGATAAACTCCGGCTTTATTGGCCGTAATGACACGGAAGGGATAAACTCCGACTTTATGGGCCGTAATGACATGGAAGGGATAAACTCCGGCTTTATTGGCCGTAATGACATGGAAGGGATAAACTCCGGCTTTATTGGCCGTAATGACATGGAAGGGATAAACTCCGGCTTTATTGGCCGTAATGACATGGAAGGGATAAGCTCCGGCTTTATTGGCCGTAATGCCATGGAAGGGATAAACTCCGGCTTTATTGGCCGTAATAACACGGAAGGGATAAACTCCGGCCTTATTGGCCGTAATGACATGGAAGAGATAAACTCCGGATTCATTGGCCGTAATGACATGGAAGGGATAAACTCCGGCTTTATTGGCCGTAATGACATGGAAAGGATAAACTCCGGCGTTATGGGCCGTAATGACATGGAAGGGATAAACTCCGGCTTTATTGGCCGTAATGACATGGAAGGGATAAACTCCGGCTTTATTGGCCGTAATCACATGGAAGGGATAAGCTCCGGCTTTATTGGCCGTAATGACATGGAAGGGATAAGCTCCGGCTTTATGGGCCGTAATGACATGGAAGGGATAAACTCCGGCTTTATTGGCCGTAATGACATGGAAGGGATAAACTCCGACTTTATTGACGGTAATGACATGGAAGGGATAAACTCCGACTTTATTGGCCATAATGACATGGAAGGATAAACTCCGGCTTTATTGGCCGTAATGACATGGAAGGGATAAACTCCGGCTTTATTGGCCGTAATGACATGGAAGGGATAAGCTCCGGCTTTATTGGCCGTAATGCCATGGAAGGGATAAACTCCGGCTTTATTGGCCGTAATAACATGGAAGGGATAAACTCCGGCCTTATTGGCCATAATGACATGGAAGGGATAAACTCCGGCTTTATTGGCCGTAATGACATGGAAGGGATAAACTCCGGATTCATTGGCCGTAATGACATGGAAGGGATAAACTCCGGCTTTATTGGCCGTAATGACATGGAAGGGATAAACTCCGGATTCATTGGCCGTAATGACATGGAAGGGATAAACTCCGGCTTTATTGGCCGTAATGACATGGAAGGGATAAACTCCGGCTTTATTGGCCGTAATGACATGAAAGGGATAAACTCCGGCTTTATTGGCCGTAATGACATGGAAGGGATAAACTCCGGATTCATTGGCCGTAATGACATGGAAGGGATAAACTCCGGCTTTATTGGCCGTAATGACATGGAAGGATAAACTCCGGCTTTATGGCCCGTAATGACATGGAAGGGATAAACTCCGACTTTATTGGCCGTAATAACACGGAAGGGATAAACTCCGGCTTTATTGGCCGTAATGCCCTGGAAGGGATAAGCTCCGGGTTTATGGGCGGTAATGACATGGAAGGGATAAACTCCGGCTTTATTGGCGTAATGACATGGAAGGGATAAACTCCGATTTTATGGGCCGTAATGACATGGAAGGGATAAGCTCAGGCTTTATTGGCCGTAATGACATGGAAGGGATAAGCTCCGGCTTTATTGGCCGTAATAACACGGAAGGGATAAACTCCGGCTTTATTGGCCGTAATGACAAGGAAGGATAAGCTCCGGCTTTATTGGCCGTAATGACATGGAAGGGATAAACTCCGGCTTTATTGGCCGTAATGACATGGACGGGATAAACTCCGGCTTTATTGGCCGTAATGACATGGAAGGGATAAACTCCGGCTTTATTGGCCGTAATGACATGGAAGGATAAACTCCGGCTTTATTGGCCGTAATCACATGGAAGGGATAAATTCCGGCTTTATTGGCCGTAATGACATGGAAGGGATAAACTCCGGCTTTATTGGCCGTAATGACATGGAAGGGATAAACTCCGGCTTTATGGGCCGTAATGAGATTCGAGTGTAATGACATTCGAGTGTAATGACATTCGAGTAGCCATTTGGACTGAAGGTGTACCGTGGGCGAAACAAATGAAATAAAAAATGAAATTGTTTGATGGGAGTCGGTGTGCTACCGGAAGTATGGCGACCCAGTGAAGAAATGAAAGCACACCAAGGAATCAGATGTTGCGTATTTCCACGTCCTAATTGGACTGGTCAAACGTTGTCCTCACAGTCCGTCCTCTAGTAGAAATGTACAAAGGTCTGGCAATAGACCTTTTGGTGAAAAAACAACGGCCAACTCAAAATTATACATTGTATAGATAACAGTTGGTGTTCTTGCTAAAATACATTCAAATGTAGGGGTAGGGGATGGGTGGGGGGTGTGAGTGTCAAATAGTTAGAGGTGGATATTTTCGTGGCTTTCTTACCAACTTAGGTCTGTGTTCAATACACGGCAATGCCGACTTCCGCTTGCATTCTACTTGCACTGCTGCCACCCGCCCATGCTAACCGTGTGTGGACGGCCCACAGAGTAACGCAGATAAATGTTTAAACAGGTGACGGAGATGAGAGTCCGGATCGAAGGCTAGAATTGTGGACCTTTGGAGTTTTCTCCTTTGACATTCACGCAATAATCCAAACCGCCACCCAACCCCCAACCACTGCCCCCCAGTCTCTGATTTGCCCTGCTGGCCATGTTTATCCCATTTCTTCCCCCCTCCATCACCCCACTCTTGCCTTCTAATTTCAAAATTGCTATTGTCTGCTGCTATGGTCTGTCTTCCACTAGCCCCTCGCGAAACAGAGATGCAATTTCAGACAGCAATGCTGATGTTTATTGCACAAGGCTTTTGGGGTTCTTTTACCATTGAGATGAAAACATTCATCTCGTCCAATTTACCCATGGTAGTGGTGCCAAAGCCTTTACGATTAGTTTGGTATCGATTCCTCTACTCAATATTATGCCTCTGATTTTCTTTACATTTCACCACTTTCTTCGTAAAGTTGTTTAAACTTGTAACCAACAGAGACATAGCGCCCGTGAAGCAATTGAAGCTGTTGAATATGAATATC
>JAXRKP010000443.1:265000-277500 GCA_037039925.1 Doris montereyensis | reverse complement strand
GGTTGTGTGGTGTTTTGTTGTGTGCTAGTGTTGTGTGGAGTTTTATTGTGTTCTAGTGTTGTGTGGTGTTTTGTTGTGTGCTATTGTTGTGTGGTGTTTTGTTGTGTGCTATTGTTGTGTGGTGTTTGTTGTGTGCTAGGGGTCTGTGATGTTTTGTTCTGTGCTAGGGGTGTGTGAAGTTTTGTTGTGTGCTAGTGTTGTGTGGTTGTTTTGTTGTGTGGTGTTTTGTTGTGTAGTGTTGTGTGGTGTTTTGTTGTGTGCTAGTGTTGTGTGGTGTTTTGTTGTGTGCTAGTCTTGTGTGAAATTTTGTTGTGTGCTATGGGTATGTGAACTTTTGTTGTGTGCTAGGGTGTGTGTTGTTTTGTTGTGTGCTTGTGTTGTGTGCTAGTGATGTGTGGTGTTTTGTTGTGTGCTAGTGTTGAGTGGTGTTTTGTTGTGTGCTAGGGGTGTGTAGTGTTTTGTTGTGTGCTAGGGGTGTGTGGTGGTTTGTTGTGTGCTAGGGGTGTGTAGTGTTTTGTTGTTGGCTAGGGGTGTGTGGTGTTTTTTGTGTGTGCTAGGGGTGTGTGGAGTTTTGTTGTGTGCTAGTGCTGTGTGGTGCTTTGCTGTGTGTTAGTGTTGTGTGGTGTTTTTGTTGTGTGCTAGTGTTGTGTGGAGTTTTGTTGAGGTGTATTTGGAGTTTTGTTGTGTGCTAGTGTTGTGTGGTGTTTTGTTGTGTGCTAGTGTTGTGTATTGTTTTGTTGTGTGCTAGTATTATGTGGTGTTTTGTTGTGTGCTATTGTTGTGTGGTGTGCAAGGGGTGTGTGCAGTTTTGTGGTGTGCAAGGGTGTGTGGTGTTTTGTTGTGCGCTAGGCGTGTGTGGTGTTTTGCTGTGTGCTAGTGTTATGTGGTGTTTTGTTGCGTGCTAGTGTTATGTGGTGTTTTGTTGCATGCTAGTGTTGTGTGGTGATTTGTTGTGTGCTAGTTTTATGTGGTGTTTTGTTGCGTGCTAGTGTTGTGTGGTGTTTTTCTTGCGTACTAGTGTTGTGTGGTGTTTTGTTGTGTGCTAGGTGTGTGTGGTGTTTGGTTGTGTGCTAGTGTTGTGTGGTGTTTTGTTGTGTGCTAGTGTTGTGTGGAGTTTTGTTGCGTGCTAATTTTATGTTGAGTTTTGTTTTGTGCTATTGTTGTGTGGTATTTTGTTGTGTGCTAGTGTTGTGTGGTGTTTTGTTGTGTGCTAGGGGTGTGTAGTGTTTTGTTGTGTGCTAAGGGTGTGTGGTGTTTGGTTGTGTACTAGTGTTGTGTGGTGTGTTGTTGTGTGCTAGTGTTGTGTGGAGTTTTGTTGTGTGCTAGGGGTGTGTGGAGTTTTGTTGTGTGCTAGTGTTTTGTGGTGTTTTGTTGTGTGCTAGGGGGGGTGTGAGTTTTGTTGTGGGCTAAGGGTGTGTGGTGTTTGGTTGTGTACTAGTGTTGTGTGGTGTGTTGTTGTGTGCTAGTCTTGTGTGGTGTTTTGTTGTGTGCTAGGGGTGCGTGGAGTTTTGTTGTGTGCTAATGTTGTGTGGTGTTTTGTTGTGTGCTAGTATTGTGTGAAGTTTTGTAGTGTGCAATGGGATTTAATGGGATGCAATGTGGTGTAATGGGAAGCTATGTGGTGTAATGGGATGCAATGTAGTGTAATGGGATGTAATGTAGTGTAATGGGATGTAATTGGGTGTAATCGGATGCAATGTGGTGTAATGGGATGCAATGTGGTGTAATGGGATGCAATGTAATGTAATGGAGTGCAATTTGATGTAATGGGATGCAATGTGGTGTAATGCGATGTAATGGGGTGTAATGAGATACAATGTGGTGTAATGGGATGCACTGGCGTGTAATGGGATGCAATGTGGTGTAATGGGAGGCAATGGGGTTTAATGGGATGCTATGTGGTGTAATGGGAAGCTATGTGGTGTAATGGGATGCAATGTGGTGTAATGGGATGCAATGTGGTGTAATGGGATGCAATGTGGTGTAATGGGATGCATTGTGGTGTAATGGGATGCAATGGGATTTAATGGGATGCTATGTGGTGTAATGGGAAGCTATGTGGTGTAATGGGATGCAATGTGGTGTAATGGGATGCAATGTAGTGTAATGGGCTGCAATGTGGTGTAATGCGATGCAATGTGATGTAATTGGGATGCAATATGGTGTAATGGGATGCAATGGGGTGTTATGAGATATAATGTGATGTAATGGAGTGCGATGTTGTGTAATGGAGTGCAATGTGGTGTAATGGAGTAGAGTGTGGTGTAATGGAGTGCAGTGTTGTGTAATAGAGTGCAGTGTTGTGTAATGGAGTGCAAGGTTGTGTAATGGAGTGCAATGTTGTGTAATGGAGTGCAATGTTGTGTAATGGAGTGCAATGTTGTGTAATGGAGTGCAATGTTGTGTAATGGAGTGCAATGTAGTGTAATGGAGTGCAATGTTGTGTAATGGAGTGCAATGTGGTGTAATGGAGTGCAATGTTGTGTAATGGAGTGCAATGTGGTGTAATGGAGTGCAATGTTGTGTAATGGAGTGCAATGTGGTGTAATGGAGTGCAATGTTGTGTAATGGAGTGCAATGTGTGTAATGGAGTGCAATGTTGTGTAATGGAGTGCAATGTGGTGTAATGGAGTAGAGTGTGGTGTAATGGAGTGCAGTGTTGTGTAATGGAGTGCAATGTTGTGTAATGGAGTGCAATGTGGTGTAATGGAGTGCAATGTTGTGTAATGGAGTGCAATGTTGTGTAATGGAGTGCAATGTTGTGTAATGGAGTGCAATGTTGTGTAATGGAGTGCAATGTTGTGTAATGGAGTGCAATGTTGTGTAATGGAGTGCAATGTGGTGTAATGGAGTGCAATGTGGTAATGAAGTGCAATGTTGTGTAATGGGGTGCAATGTTGTGTAATTGAGTGCAATGTTGTGTAATGGAGTGCAATGTTGTGTAATGGAGTGCAATGTTGTGTAATGGAGTGCAATGTGGTGTAATGGAGTGCAATGTTGTGTAATGGAGTGCAATGTTGTGTAATGGAGTGCAATGTGGTGTAATGGAGTGCAATGTGGTGTAATGGAGTGCAATGTGGTGTAATGAAGTGCAATGTTGTATAATGGAGTGCAATGTGGTGTAATGGAGTGCAATGTTGTGTAAGAGTGCAATGTTTGTGTAATGGAATGCAATGTGGTGTAATGGAGTGCAATGTTGTAATGGAGTGCAATGTGTTGTAATGGAGTGCAATGTTGTGTAATGCAGCGCAATGTTGTGTAATGGAGTGCAATGTGTTGTAATGGAGTGCAATGTTGTGTAATGCAGCGCAATGTGGTGTAATGGAGTGCAATGTGGTGTAATGAAGTGCAATGTTGTGTAATGGAGTGCAATGTGGTGTAATGGAGTGCAATGTGATGTAATGGAGTGCAATGTGGTGTAATGGAGTGCAATGTTGTGTAATGGAGTGCAATGTGTTGTAATGGAGTGCAATGTGGTGTAATGGAGTGCAATGTGGTGTAATGGAGTGCAATGTGATGTAATGAAGTGCAATGTTGTGAAATGGAGTGCAATGTTGTGTAATGGAATGCAATGTTGTGTATTGGAGTGCAATGTTGTGTAATGGAGTGCAATGTTGTGTAATGGAGTGCAATGTTGTGTAATGGAATGCAATGTTGTGTAATGGAGTGCAATGTTGTGTAATGGAGTGCAATGTGTTGTAATGGAGTGCAATGTTGTGTAATGCAGTGCAATGTTGTGTAACGTAGTGCAATGTGGTTTAATGGAGTGCCAGATAATTAACAATTCCCATCTCTGTGGGCATTTTTGTCTCCGTTGGTATTGGATGAAACTCTTGGTAAGACTTAATTCTTTCCTTGTACTCACCTCGGTTTCTTTAGCGTGAAGCGGAGACCGTGATATTGATCTTTTCCTGGACATGAAGCTACTCTGTAGCGGGTTGTACTCCCAAGTTGGTACTGGTACACAATAGCACATTGGTCGAGTAAAGAAATGTCTGTTAAGTGTCTTTTCCAAAGAACGCAAAGGCAGATTTAGCATTGTTAAGAATCAAACCCGTAACGTCATGATACAAAGTGCCGCGCTCTCACCATCACTGATGCCACTTCCGTCATTGCACTAAGGGGAATTCCTGGAGCAGACTATGATTCATCTCTGTCAGACGATACGTTAACAACAGGAAATCGCAAACAGTGAGATCGCAAACAGTGAGATAGCAAACAGTGAGATAGCAAACAGTGAGATCGCAAACAGTGAGATCGCAAACAGTGAGATCGCAAACAGTGAGATCCAAACTGTGAGATCAAACAAACTGTGAGATCGCAAACTGTGAGATCGCAAACAGTGAGATCGCAAACAGTGAGATCACAAACAGTGAGATAGCAAACAGTGAGATCGCAAACAGTGAGATCGCAAACAGTGAGATCGCAAACAGTGAGATCGCAAACTCGCAAACAGTGAGACAAACAGTGAGATCGCAAACAGTGAGATCGCAAACTGTGAGATCGCAAACAGTGAGATCGCAAACTGTGAGATCGCAAACACTGAGATCGCAAACTGTGAGATCGCAAACTGTGAGATCGCAAACAGTGAGATAGCAAACAGTGAGATCGCAAACAGTGAGATCGCAAACAGTGAGATAGCAAACAATGAGATCGCAAACAGTGAGATAGCAAACAATGAGATCGCAAACAGTGAGATCGCAAACAGTGAGATCGCAAACTGTGAGATCGCAGACAGTGAGATCGCAAACAGTGAGATCGCAAACTGTGAGATCGCAAACAGTGAGATCGCAAACAGTGAGATCGCAAACTGTGAGATCGCAAACTGTGAGATCGCAAACAGTGAGATCGCAAACAGTGAGATTGCAAACAGTGAGATCGCAAACAGAGATGAAATCAGCAATGAGGTGAGGAGAAGAAAGCAGTCATGGATAGGCCACGTCTTAAGGAAGGTCCGTAGAAATGATACGGCTATTGTCTTGGGGTGGACACTGGGTGGAAAGGTAAGGAATGTCAATAGAAATGATACGGCTGTTGTCTTGGGGTGGACACTGGGTAGAAAGGTAAGGAAGGTCCATAGAAATGATACGGCTGTTGTCTTGGGGTGGACACCGGGTGGAAAGGTAAGGAAGGTCCATAGAAATGATACGGCTGTTGTCTTGGGGTGGGCACCGGGTGGAAAGGTAAGGAAGGTCCATAGAAATGATACGGCTGTTGTCTTGGGGTGGACACTGGGTAGAAAGGTAAGGAAGGTCCATAGAAATGATACGGCTGTTGTCTTGGGGTGGACACCCGATGGAAAGGAGACACTGGACACCTAAAAACAACATGGCGCAGAATAGTGGAGAAAGAGAGGAACGGAGACGGATGGCCTTCCTGGGAAGAACGAGAAGAGCAGCGCAGAATATGGAAAATTGGAGGGATCATGTTCAGGTCTTTTTTTTTGCCACCTGGCACACAGACAGTTAAGGTTAAGGTTAAGACGTTACATGCCACATTAGGTCAAACAAACACCGCACCAAACATCCAGGAACCTCTCATGGAAGCTCATTTGTTATTTTCTGTCACGTTTGCAAACCGTCCAGGTATTTACCTGTTGATGGCCAAACATGTTGTTTTTTTTCCCGGAACCTCGAGGTAAAACACCAAAACAATACTGAAGAGAGAATGACGCAGTTTGTGTTGTGATAAGTCCTCTGGTTGCTGTGTGGAGAGATTTGCATTACAATCTATCCAGTTATTGTAGAGAGAGAGAGAGAGAGAGAGAGAGAGAGAGAGAGAGAGAGAGAGAGAGAGAGAGAGAGAGAGAGAGAGAGAGAGAGAGAGAGAGAGAGAGAGAGAGAGAGAGAGAGAGAGAGAGAGAGAGAGAGAGAGAGAGAGAGAGAGAGAGAGAGAGAGAGAGAGAGAGAGAGAGAGAGAGAGAGAGAGAGAGAGAGAGAGAGAGAGAGAGAGAGAGAGAGAGAGAGAGAGAGAGAGAAGAGAGAGAGAGAGAGAGAGAGAGAGAGAGAGAGAAGAGAGAGAGAGAGAGATGTAAGACTTGAGAGTGAGGCAGGGGGGGGGGGGGGGTGCGGCATTTATTATATATACCGATAATCCCAGATGTCTTCTCCGACAAAAACAGCAACAGCCAGTGTGAGTGTGTGATTGTGAGTGAAATACATAGACTAAGACTATTTATTTTCTCTACGTCACCGATACACCTCCAATAGATTAAGCCCTTCAGTGGTCCAATGCCACTTCAGTGGTCCAATGTCACTTCAGCGGTCCAATGCCACTTTAGCGGTCCAATGCCACTTTAGCGGTCCAATGCCACTTCAATGTGGTCCAATGCCACTTCAGCGGTCCAATGCCACTTTGGTCCAGCGGTCCAATGCCACTTTAGCGGTCCAATGCCACTTCGGCGGCCCAATGCCACTTCAGCCACTTCAGGGTCCAATGCCAATTCAGTGGTCCAATGCCACTTCAGTGGTCCAATGCCACTTCAGTGGCCCAATGCCACTTCAGCGGTCCAATGCCACTTCAGCGGCCCAATGCCACTTCAGTGGTCCAATGCCACTTCAGTGGTCCAATGCCACTTCAGTGGTCCAATGTCACTTCAGTGGTCCAATGCCACTTCAGTGGTCAATGTCACTTCAGTGGTCCAATGCCACTTTCAGCGGTCCAATGCCACTTCAGCGGTCCAATGCCACTTCAGTGGTCCAATGCCACTTCAGTGGTCCAATGCCACTTTAGCGGTCCAATGCCACTTCAGCGATCCAATGCCACTTCAGTGGCCCAATGCCACGTTGCGTGCACGGCTTAGGATGGTGCTGTGACGTATGCAAATCCGCGTGACGCACTGACATGCCACTGCTATCACTGTATGACATCACCAAGGGGTGCCTACGTGCATTACTTTGGCCTTTGCTTTCTCGGTTGGCATATCAGTATCAGTCATTACAAGTACATCGAATCTAAAAATACTAAGGCAAACCGAAATCCGTTTCGTATTGTGCATAACGGTAGGTGTAGGTTTCATTGACGAGGTGTTAGAAAAGAATAAATAAAGTTTGAAGCTAGATCGATACGATATTGAACAAAGAATTCATTGATTTTACATGGATACATAACATAAATTATAAAATGTATACGTAGTGAGGTCGGCTGATATACATACAAATGCAAATATACATACCTACATACATGCGTACATACGTACATACGTACATACAGATATACATACATGCATACCTACATACATACATACATACATAGAGACATACATAAATGCATACATACATACATACATACAAACATACATACATACATGCATACATACATACATGCATACATACATACATACATACATACATACATACAGACAGACAGACAGACAGACATACCGACATACAGACATACAGAAAAATTACATAAATACAAAAATATAAAAACATTTATATACATATATACACACATGCATACATCCATGCAGAAATATATACATAATACATACATAAATATATACAATCATACATTCTACACACACACATACAGTACGATGACCCAGTCTAACACATGTCCAGTACGATGACCCAGTCTAACATATGTCCATTACGATGACCCAGTCTAACACATGTCCAGTACGATGACCCAGTCTAACATATGTCCAGTACGATGACCCAGTCTAACACATGTCCAGTACGATGACCCAGTCTAACATATGTCCAATACGATGACCCAGTCTAACATATGTCCAGTACGATGACCCAGTCTAACATATGTCCAGTACGATGACCCAGTCTAACACATGTCCAGTACGATGACCCAGTCTAACATATGTCCAGTACGATGACCCAGTCTAACATATGTCCAGTACGATGACCCAGTCTAACATATGTCCAGTACGATGACCCAGTCTAACATATGTCCAGTACGATGACCCAGTCTAACACATGTCCAGTACGATGACCCAGTCTAACACATGTCCAGTTCGATGACCCAGTCTAACATATGTCCAGTACGATGACCCAGTCTAACATATGTCCAGTAGAGAGAGAGAGAGAGAGAGAGAGAGAGAGAGAGAGAGAGAGAGAGAGAGAGAGAGAGAGAGAGAGAGAGAGAGAGAGAGAGAGAGAGAGAGAGAGAGAAGAGAGAGAGAGAGAGAGAGAGAGAGAGAGAGAGAGAGAGAGAGAGAGAGAGAGAGAGAGAGAGAGAGAGAGAGAGAGAGAGAGAGAGAGAGAGAGAGAGAGAGAGAGAGAGAGAGAGAGAGAGAGAGAGAGAGAGAGAGAGAAAGAGAAAGAGAGAGAAAGATAGATAGATATATTGATAGATATAAAGATAGATAGATATATTGATAGATATAGAGACAGAGAGAGAGAGAGAGAGAGAGAGAGAGAGAGAGACAGACAGACAGAGAGACAGACAGACAGACAGACAGAGAGAGAGAGAGAGAGAGAGAGAGAGAGAGAGAGAGAGAGACAGACAGACAGACAGACAGACAGACAGACAGACAGACAGACAGACAGACAGACAGACAGAGAGAGAGAGAGAGAGAGAGAGAGAGAGAGAGAGAGAGAGAGAGAGAGACAGACAGACAGAGAGAGAGAGAGACAGAGAGAGAGAGAGACAGAGACAGAGAGACAAGATGGACATAGGCATAGAGGGAGTATGATTGGCACTGGCACATGAGTGTATGCTTTGCATGCATATTTCTGCTATTTGGTATTTCCCTTTGTAACTGACAAAATAAGCCATGCTATTTTTACATGTTTTCATCGCGATACATATGGAGCTAATGCAACGTTTCATGCGACTCCGGACATAATGCTGTTAACTACTTTCCATGGCTTCCATTAAAAATATGACAACGAGTTGTCTACCCATGACATAAAATATTAGTCTCGGCAATGCAAAAAACAAAGTCTTGGTATGCCCCGTGGTAAAGCCTGATGAATCATAAGCTGGCGTAGTGGTGAGGTCTGACGTCACGTCAATTCATTGTTTGAAAACATTTTAGACGTTCAGTCATTCAAGGCTTCTTGGTATGAGTAAGACGTTCGTGACATCACCTATTTCATAGAGCTCGGTAATTGGTGAGTGAAAACGTTTTAAAGATAAACAGTAGACGTTCAGATGGATTTATAAGATCCAGTATTCCCAGTAGAAGTTCGCAGAAGTTCAGTAGAAGTTCAGTAGACGTTCAGTAGACGTTCGACTGACGTTCAGTAGACATCATAGAAGTTCAGTAGACCAGTAGACGTTCAGTAGACAGTAGACGTTCAGAAGACGTTCATTTCATTCAAGACGTTCAGTAGAGTTCTTTCTTCAACTTCCCGTTCAGGAAGTTCAGGACTTTCCAGTAGACGTTCAGTAGAAGTTCAGTACGTTCACAAGACGTTCTGTTCAGGACGTTCTTTTCAGTAGACTTTCATTTCAACACTCAGTAGACGTTCAAGACGTTCAGTAGACGTTCAGTCTCTACTTTGGCCAAAACATAAACATATTTTAGATAATGTTAAAGAAACCAAATCTGTCTAAAGGCTGGGGTTTACTAGAACCAGTGTTTTTGCATGAAATAATCTTCAGAAACAATTGAACAGCTCTAACTCGTTTCCGTTGTGTTCTCTTCTGAATGACGCATGTAAATTCATTCACTTGGACAATCCAAATTTCTCTCGAGAAAGTGAAAGTTTTAAAGATAAACATGAAGATGGATTTCCGTATCCCCACACAAGTACAGGCTCACCGACTGGGCAGACTATTTCAAAAGTCCTTCTCAACTCCCAGGAGCATACAGTACTGTTGGGCTTTTCATTAACACTCAGATAAGATCTTTCTCTACTTATAGCTGGGTACTCATTCACACCTTAGTCAAGTGAGGACATTAGACTGAAGTACCTTTCCTAAGAGTACAACATTGGGAAAAAACCCACCTTACCAGTCTCATCGCGATTACACTTACAGCACTACGGCTCAGCTAGAACGCATCGTGTAATCTTCCTTATGATTGTTTTTCTGCATACAAATTTCGGGTGCAGATTTAATTGTGTTTTCTACGGGAGTTGTGATACAACATTAGAAAACCCACCGGGTTAATTGGAGATTTTAAGTGTCTCTTGTAATCTTGTAGCGTTCTCTTCTCATGGGAGTGAATTCTCAATACAACATTTTCTCATTCCTCGAACAGGGAGTCAAAAGACAGGCTTAAGTACAGCGGTGTATCTCGTTTCTGCTACATTATTTCAATTTGAGATATTTTTGTCTTGAATTACAAATAGCAACAATTCTATCACCTCTTGGTTTCAATTGATCATAAATGTTTTCTGCAGTTTTAAACCTTTAGTGATCACTGTTCGGGAATTGGCATGAGAGGCATTTAGTGGGTGTGGATCTCATGGCGAAATTTTGTCAATGTTGATTTATATTTGTATCTTTTCGGTGAATGTTTTACTTTTCTGTGTTTGTTGTTTACCTAAAACTGTTCAAAGTTCCACTCTAAAAATGTTCCCATCTCTGCCGGAAACTGTTCTAAACTCCACCCGAAACTGTTCAAAGTTCCACCCAAAATTGCTCCCCAACTCTACCCGAAACTGTTACCAACTCAATCTCAAACTGTTCCAACTCAAACTGAAACTGTTCCCTACTCGGAATGAAACTGTTTCCAACTCAAACTGAAACTGTTGCTAACTCAAACTGAAACTGTTCCCAATTCAAACTGAAACTGTTCCCAACTCAAACTGAAACTGTTCCCAACTCAAACTGAAACTGTTCCAAACTCACACTGAAACTATTCCCAACTCAAACTGAAACTGTTCCCAACTCAAACTAAAACTGTTCCCAACTCAAACTGAAACTGTTCCCAACTCAAACTAAAACTGTTCCCAACTCAAACTAAAACTGTTCCAAACTCAAACTAAAACTGTTCCCAACTCAAACTAAAACTGTTCCAAGCTCAAACCGAAACTGTTCCCTACTCAAACTGAAACTGTTCCCAGCTCAAACTGAAACTGTTCCTAGCTCAAACTGAAACTGTTCCCAACTCAAACTGAAACTGTTCCCAACTCAAACTGAAACTGTTCCCTACTCAAACTGAAACTGTTCCCAGCTCAAACTGAAACTGTTCCCAGCTCAAACTGAAACTGTTCCTAACTCCACTTGAAACTCCTGAAAGCTCCACCTGAAGCTGTTCCCAACTCCTCCCCTTGAAACTGCTGAAAGCTCCACCTGAAGCTGTTCCCACTTCCACTGGAAACTTTTCCCAACTCCACTTGAAACTGCTCCCAATTCCACCTGAAACTGTTTCCAACTCCACTTGAAACTGTTCAAAGCTCCACCTGAAGCTGCTCCCAACTCAAACTGAAACTGTTCCCAAGTCAAACTAAAACGGTTCCCAACTCAAACTAAAACTGTTCCCAGCTCAAACTAAAACTGTTCCCAACTCAAACTAAAACTGTTCCCAGCTAAAACTAAAATTCTTCCCAACTCAAACTAAACCTGTTCCCAACTCAAACTAAAACTATTCCCAACTCTAACTAACACTGTTCCCAACTCAAACTGAAACTGTTCCCAGCTCAAACTGAAACTGTTCCCAACTCAAACTGAAACTGTTCCCAACTCAAACTGACATTGTTCCCAACTCAAACTGAAACTGTTCCGAACTCAAACTAAAACTGTTCCCAACTCTAACTAAAACTGTTCCCAACTGAAACTGAAATTGTTCCCAACTCAAACTGAAATTGTTCCCAACTCCACTTGAAACTGCTGAAAGCTCCACCTGAAACAGTCCCCAGTTCCTCATTGACCACCCAACAAGACATGCTAGCAGCCAGTTGGTTCCTTTGCCTTTGGCCGCACACCCGTTCAGAGCAATGCTGCCATGTCGATCCAGGTGGTGTTATAGACATGTCCAGGTGCAACTTGTCCAAATTGCGAGAGGCCGATATGGCGGCCACGCCCAGCACACCAGCCTGTCACCACCTGTATTCGATAACACGGCGAAGTGGCAACGTCAAACCTAACTAGGCTCAGTTTCGCTTCTGACGTAAAGAGCTAGGGAGAGGTGGGGACGTCACGAACATAGGCTCACCTACCCCACCTCCACACACACATTTAATTCAATTCAATTCAATGTAATTCATTTCAATTCAATAATACTTTATTGTCCTCATAAAGGCACATCTTCTTCGTTCGCAACGATCTATAAAATACACATTATGTACAATGAAATACACACATACACACACACACATAAACAAACATACAGAGCCAGCTGTCATGCCAGACTATTACTGCCAACACTACCTTTTTGCCTTTCCACATCTACCTTTTACCTGTGCATGGCGTAGTCACAGGTGAACACACGACGTAGCCTTACATTCTGTAGCATTGGCGGCCAGCTCTGTCAGAGTCAAGGAGGAATGTCAGAGTTACTTAAAGAAATAAGATATGCTCACTCCCTCCTTCTCTCCCTTCCACACCCCCCAAACACAACAAACATACACACACTCTGCTACTACTATACT
>JAXRKP010000443.1:257500-260000 GCA_037039925.1 Doris montereyensis | reverse complement strand
TTCTACTACCAACACATAAGAAACAGACATTTCTATTTCTAGTCTTTCTACCACCAACACGTAAGAAACAGACATTTCCATTTCTAGTCTTTCTACTACCAACACGTAAGAAACAGACATTTCTATTTCTAGTCTTTCTACCAGGTAAGAAACAGACATTTTTATTTCTAGTCTTTATACAACCAGCAGGTGAGAAACATACATTGTATATTTCTAGTCTTTCTACCGCCAATACGTAAGAAACAGACAATTTCATTTCTAGTCTTTCTACCGCCAATACGTAAGAAACAGACAATTTCATTTCTAGTCTTTCTACCGCCAATACGTAAGAAACAGACATTTCCATTTCTAGTCTTTCTATCACCAACAGGTCAGAAACAGACATTTCTATTTCTAGTCTTTATACTACCAACACGTAAGAAACACACATTTCTATTTCTAGTCTTTATACAACCAGCAGGTGAGAAACATACATTGTATATTTCTAGTCTTTCTACCGCCAATACGTAAGAAACAGAAAATTTCATTTCTAGTCTTTCTATCACCAACAGGTAAGAAACAGACATTTTTATTTCTAGTCTTTCTACCACCAACACGTAAGAAACAGACATTTTTATTTCTAGTCTTTCTACCACCAATACATAAGAAACAGACATTTCTATTTCCAGTCTTTCTACTACCAACACGTAAGAAACAGACATTTTTATTTCTAGTCTTTCTACCACCAACACGTAAGAAACAGACATTTTTATTTCTAGTCTTTCTACCACCAACACGTAAGAAACAGACATTTCCATTTTTAGTCTTTCTACTACCAACAGAGGAAAAAAAAGACACTTCTATTTCTAGCAATTCTAGTAAATGCTTCATGCGATCTTCCCTTGTCGATGGTGTACTCATGCATGAGAGGGACAAAAATGGAAAGAAAAAAAATAACCTGACATTTTCCGACCACAATTTATTGCCAGGTGTTCTTTGAATCGAAAAGGCCGTTGTAAACAACATCGGTTAGCACTAGGGCCTGTACGACCAATATGTCTACCCTGACTGCAGGTTACCACTAGGGCCTGTACGACCAATATGTCTACCCTGACTGCAGGTTAGCACTAGGGCCTGTACGACCAATATGTCTACCCTGACTGCAGGTTACCACTAGGGCCTGTACGACCAATATGTCCACCCTGACAGCAGGTTAGCACTGGGGCAGGCCCGACCAATATGTCTACCCTGACTGCAGGTTAGCACTAGGGCTTGTACGACCAATATGTCTACCCTGACAGCAGGTTAGCTTTAGGGCTTGTACGACCAACATGTCTACCCTGACTGCAGGTTAACACTAGGGCTTGTACTACCAACATGTCTACCCTGACTGCAGGTTAACACTAGGGCTTGTACGACCAACATGTCTACTCTGACTGCAGGTTACCACTGGGGCAGGCCCGACCAATATGTCTACCCTGACTGCAGGTTAACACTAGGGCTTGTACTACCAACATGTCTACCCTGACTGCAGGTTAGCATTAGGGCCTGTACGACCAATATGTCTACCCTGACTGCAGGTTACCACTGGGGCCTGTGACCAAAATGTCTACCCTGACTGCAGGTTACCACTGGGGCCTGTACAACCAATATGTCTACCCTGACTGCAGGTTAACACTAGGGCTTGTACTACCAATATGTATAACCTGACAGCAGGTTACCACTAAGGCCTGTACGACCAATATGTCTACCCTGACTGCAGGTTACCACTGGGGCCTGTACGACCAATATATCTACCCTGACTGCAGATTACCACTGGGGCCTGTACGACCAATATATCTACCCTGACTGCAGGTTACCACTGGGGCCTGTACGACCAATATATCTACCCTGACTGCAGGTTACCACTGGGGCCTGTACGACCAACATGTCTACCTGACAGCAGGTTAGCACTAGGGCCTGTACGACCAATATGTCTACCCTGACTGCAGGTTAGCACTGGGGCCTGTACGACCAACATGTCTACCCTGACAGCAGGTTAGCACTAAGGCCTGTGCGACCAATATGTCTACCCTGACTGCAGGTTAGCACTAGGGCCTGTACGACCAATATGTCTACCCTGACAGCAGGTTAGCACTAGGGCCTGTACGACCAATATGTCTACCCTGACTGCAGGTTACCAAGTGATGCGAAACTCGGACTTCACTAACAAATGGTTTCACTGAAAGCAGCTCTTCGGTGTACTTAGAACAATAGAGTGTGACATTTTCATAAAACCACATCGTGGTATAAATAGGAAAAATGTTCTTTGTAACCAACCATTGCATGAACTGATAAACAGGCATTCTGGTGTGTGCAGGTGAACTGTCACCTGTGCACGTGGTGTCGCTTTTCGTGTGGTCTGTATCAACGACTCTTGTCACGATTTCCACGAGTCAGCTGTTATGGTGGATAGCCACCAATTATAGATATATGACACGACATTGTATAATATCGTCTTGTTTTCCCATAGCTTTATACG
>JAXRKP010000443.1:250000-252500 GCA_037039925.1 Doris montereyensis | reverse complement strand
TGAGTAAAAGAACTATCGCCAAAGAGGAAGTTAGGAAAGCAAAACAGGAACAGTGGGACGTGTTTGGACAAAGACTTAAAAGCTATCAAGCACATCAAAAGCTGTTCTTAAGGGGGAGGGCGGGGGGGGGGGGAGCAAAATGATGAGCATGAGAAAGACTAAAGCATGCCCTCTACGACAAATTAAGAATGGCAAAGGAGAAATAATGAAAGAAGACAACGAAGATGTAGATATATCAATGGAAGAAATCCAAACAGCTATAAGAAAAGTGAAATTAGAAAAGCCTCAGGAGCAGAACAAGTTTATCCAGAAATGATTAAAAACCAAGGGAGGAAGAGGCAGACAAACTACTGCATGCAATATGCCAACAAGCATGGAAGTCCAAACAGGTATCAGACCACTGGGAAAAGGGAACGGTAATACCAGTACATAAGCAAGGATCAACTATGGAATGCTCAAACTATAGAGGGATATCACTACTCAGCGTTCAAGAAAAAGTATATGCCAGGATACTGGAAATGAGACTAAGGAAAAGAGTAGAGGATCAGATTGAAGAGCATCAGAGTGAATTTAGACCACGAAGAAGTGTACAAGACCACATATTTACAATTAGACAAATAGTAGAAAAATTCCTTGAGAGAAACATTGACTTGCATCTGTGTTTTATTGACTTAGTAAAGGCATTTGACATTGTGAAGAGGGACTAACTATGGCATTCCGTAAAAGAACACAATGTAGAGCAAAATTTGATACAAGCCATTAAAAGCGTTTACAATAAACCAACATGTGCAGTGAGAGTAGCTTCTTCTTCATATCTGCAGAATTTGATGTAGATATATGAGTAAGACAGGGTTGTATCCTAAGTCCTCTTATGTTAATCACATTTATGGATTCAGTCACAAAGATATCTTCAAAATTAAGGAAAATTCATTTAGGTATGTGAAAGCTCAAACTTCTAAATGTATCAATGCTTTCATTTCCCGATGATTTAGTTCTGTGTGGAAAATTAGAAAGTGACCTTCAATCGAATATCCAAATTATGAACAATGAACTAAATAAAAGAGGAATGAGAGTAAATGCACAGAAAACCAAAACAATGCTAGTAACTAGGAAGCCAAACCACAAAATCTAAAATTGGGCAGGAAACTTTAGAACAAGTTCAAAGCTACAATTACTTAGGAGTAATGATTAACTCAGAGGGAAACTAACAGATGAAATCAGCCAGAGAATCAAAAAGCAAGTGCAATATATAACCATCTTCTTCTTCTTCTCCTTTTTTCTTCTCCTTTTTCTTCTCCTTCTTCTTCTTCTTCTTCTTCTTCTTCTTCTTCTTCTTCTTCTTCTTCTTCTTCTTCTTCTTCTTCTTCTTCTTCTTCTTCTTCTTCTTCTTCTTCTTCTTCTTCTTTCTTCTTCTTCTTCTTCTTCTTCTTCTTCTTCTTCTTCTTCTTCTTCTTCTTCTTCTTCTTCTTCTTCTTCTTCTTCTTCTTCTCCTTCTCCTTCTCCTTCCTTCTCCTTCTCCTTCTCCTTCTCCTTCTCCTTCTCCTTCTCCTTCTCCTTCTCCTTCTCCTTCTCCTTCTCCTTCTCCTTCTCCTTCTCCTTCTCCTTCTCCTTCTCCTTCTCCTTCTCCTTCTCCTTCTCCTTCTCTTTCTCTCTTCTTCTTCTTCTTCTTCTCCTTCCTCTTCTCCTTCTCCTTCTTCTTCTCCTTCTCCTTCTTCTTCTTCTTCTTCTTCTTCTTCTTCTTCTTCTTCTTCTTCTTCTTCTTCTTCTTCTTCTCTTCTTCTTCTTCTTCTTCTTCTTCTTCTTCTTCTTCTTCTTCTTCTTCTTCTTCTTCTTCTTCTTCTTCTTCTTCTTCTTCTTCTTCTTCTTCTTCTTCTTCTTCTTCTTCTTCTTCTTCTTCTTCTTCTTCTTCTTCTTCTTCTTCTTCTTCTTCTTCTTCTTCTTCTTCTTCTTCTTCTTCTTCTTCTTCTTCTTCTTCTTCTTCTTCTTCTTCTTCTTCTCCTTCTCCTTCTTCTTCTCCTTCTTCTTCTCCTTCTTCTTCTCCTTCTCCTTCTCCCTTCTCCTTCTCCTTCTTCTTCTTCTTCTCCTTCTCCTTCTCCTTCTCCTTCTCCTTCTCCTTCTCCTTCTTCTTCTTCTTCTTCTTCTTCTTCTCCTTTCTTCTCCTTCTTCTTCTTCTTCTTCTCCTTCTTCTCCTTCTCCTTCTCCTTCTCCTTCTTCTTCTTCTTCTTCTTCTTCTTCTTCTTCTTCTTCTTCTTCTTCTTCTTCTTCTTCTTCTTCTTCTTCTTCTTCTTCTTCTTCTTCTTCTTCCTTCTTCTTCCTTCTTCTTCTTCTTCTTCCTTCTTCTTCTTCTTCTTCTTCTTCTTCTTCTTCTTCTTCTTCTTCTTCTTCTTCTTCTTCTTCTTCTTCTTCTTCTTCTTCTTCTTCTTCTTCTTCTTCTTCTTCTTCTTCTTCTTCTTCTTCTTCTTCTTCTTCTTCTTCTTCTTCTTCTTCTTCTTCTTCTTCT
>JAXRKP010000443.1:240000-245000 GCA_037039925.1 Doris montereyensis | reverse complement strand
TAGTAACATGGGATACCAATAGCAACATGGGATACCAATAGCAACATGGGATACCAATAGCAACATGGGATACCAATAGTAACATGGGATACCAATAGTATCATGGGATACCAATAGCAACATGGGATACCAATAGTATCATGGGATACCAATAGTAACATGGGATACCAATAGCAACATGGGATACCAATAGCAACATGGGATACCAATAGCAACATGGGATACCAATAGTATCATGGGATACCAATAGTATCATGGGATACCAATAGCAACATGGGATACCAATAGCAACATGGGATACCAATAGCAACATGGGATACCAATAGCAACATGGGATACCAATAGCAACATGGGATACCAATAGTAACATGGGATACCAATAGCAACATGGGATACCAATAGCAACATGGGATACCAATAGCAGCATGGGATACCAATAGCAACATGGGATACCAATAGTAACATGGGATACCAATAGCAACATGGGATACCAATAGCAACATGGAATACCAATAGCAACATGGGATACCAATAGCAACATGGGATACCAATAGTATCATGGGATACCAATAGCAACATGGATACCAATAGCAACATGGGATACCAATAGCAACATGGAACATGGGATACCAATAGCAACATGGGATACCAATAGCAACATGGGATACCAATAGCAACATGGGATACCAATAGCAACATGGGATACCAATAGTAACATGGGATACCAATAGCAACATGGGATACCAATAGCAACATGGGATACCAATAGCAACATGGGATACCAATAGCAACATGGGATACCAATAGTAACATGGGATACCAATAGCAGCATGGGATACCAATAGCAACATGGGATACCAATAGCAACATGGGATACCAATAGCAACATGGGATACCAATAGTAACATGGGATACCAATAGTATCATGATACCAATAGCAGCATCAATCCCAAAAGGTCAGAGTTGTCTAAAATCAAAGCCCCAGAATAATAACAATGTGAATCACAAGAGACCATAAAACACAAAATAATCAAAGCCATTATAGAGATATCCCCCACAAGAGCGAAATGACAATAAGTGACAACTCCACTAATAAGACAGAACAAAACACGTGACGTTTCGAGAATCTTCGTCAGACAACAAACGAGAAATATCTGGAAATCTAGATCTAAAAGATTTCTAGATATTTCTCGTTTGTTGTCTGACGAAGGGTTATACCCTAAACGTCACGTGTTTGTTTTGTCTTTATTAGTGGAGTTGTCACTTATTGTCATATTTCGCCTTTGACTTCACTCCACAGAGGCTCCTTCGTATTATCCTCCACAAGAATGGGTTAGAGTATACGTTGATGGATCTATCAAAGATGCAATCCAAGATGGAGGCTTTGGAATTGTCATAGTATGGCCAGGTGGAAATCAAACTAAACAGCTAAACAGTCTATTGCATCAGGCAAGATCTGCACAAACTATAAAAGCAGAAGTAGTTGCTTATTGAGGAAGTTACAAGACTACTGTTAGACAAATTTGACATCTCACAAAGGGAAGTCTTCACGGATGCAAATTCAGTACTACAGCTCTAAATACAACCAATGAAAGCCAGTTAAATCATTTTTCATTTACTAATCTTCAACAGTTATGTAAGTCAACACAATACAAAAAATTACAATGTATGAATGGACACTGCCAGGTTGATGTAAAATGAGCTTGCAGATGAACTCGCAAACAAACAAAAATCGAGTATGCCCAGATATCTCTGCCATTGACCTTCGCGAAGAGACTATCACACTGGCTATCTGAGATTGATTGTAATGACAATGTCATCATTATTCCATGTCCGTGACCTTTACTCTCAGTGGCGTTTCTATTACTCATATCTCTGTCACACTTTCTTCTTCTCTCTCTTCTCTCTCTCTCTCTCTCTCTCTCTCTGTATCTCTCTCTCTCTCTCTCTCTCTCTCTCTCTCTCTCTCTCTCTCTCTCTCTCTCTTTCTCTGTCTCTGTTTCTCTGTCTCTGTCTCTGTCTCTGTCTCTGTCTCTGTCTCTGTCTCTGTCTCTCTCTGTCTCTGTTCCCTGTTAATGTCTCTGTCTCTGTCTCTCTCTCTCTCTCTCTCTTCTTCTTCTTCTTTCCTCTTCTCTCTCTCTTCATTGGCACAGCTTCATTGACGTTTTATTGGTATGGAGAGATACCGCCGGTGACGATGTCAGAGCGTTGGGAATGAGGAATCACGTGCCTATTGTATGGTCACATTGACATCGACTTATGAGTCTGAGTTCCACTTAGGCTTGTACAGCAAACTCACTTTGTCTTGCAGTACAACAAATTACCACTGTCACAGAGAGAGAGAGAGAGAGAGAGAGAGAGAGAGAGAGAGAGAGAGAGAGAGAGAGAGAGAGAGAGAGAGAGAGAGAGAGAGAGAGAGAGAGAGAGAGAGAGAGAGAGAGAGAGCGAAGAGGAAGAGGGAGGGGAGGGGAGGGGGAGGGAGGGGGAGAGGGAGGGGGAGAGGGAGAGGGAAAGGGAGAGGGAGAGGGAGAGGGAGAGGGAGAGGAGAGGTGCGTCGTGATTATATGAGTATTTTGCAACAGAAAGTTCAAAATTCTCCTTAATTTACAGCTTGTGTGCTGTGAATCGGGCTGTTTCTGTTGTGTTTTATAGTTATATATTTGGTTTAGGGTTTTTTTGTCGGGGGGGGTGTTATTTGAGAAGGAAGACAATATTCAAATCTGAAACTTTCACACCCCACCCCTTCCTCTGCCCCTTTTCACGTCGCCCTCCTTCTCCTGCTACGTCATCAGGGATAAGTTGCTGCCTTCTCAACCAAAATATCGTGAGTTCGAGCCCTGCCAACGGTTGAAAAGCTTTCCGCTGTTTTTCGAGTAAATTTTACCTCCTGGTTCAGGAAAGTAGATCGACACCTAGTCCCATCGGAGACGGACGATGAAAATGAAATCCTGTGCGCAGATCACACCAATCTGCGCACGTTAAAGATCCCTTGGCCGTTTACAGGGCAGTCCGCAAAATTTTTAAAATCCCAGCGAAAAACTTGAGATCAGCTTAGATAACATCTTAGATCTTTTATGGATGTGGATAATTCAAATCAAAATCTCCCCCTCACCCCCACCCCCTCCCCCTAGTTTATAAATATCCCTCCGCGTACCGCATGTCAACAAAGCCGAGTTACATCATCCCAACCTCCCCACGAATCCAAAATAAAACTCGTGGCTGTCATGGACATAATATTATGACTCACAGGTCTTAAGACTTGGCTACAGACTACGTTGGTATAACGTTACGTGTCAATGGCTGCAACTGGCTTCCCACTCCCTTTCACCTGTTACCTGTGAAAGCAAAATAAAGAAGTTACAGGTGCTATGAAAACACGCCATGTGGATTCCATGCCTTGTAACAACACGATGTATCAGACTTGCCGCTGTTCACTCCGGCAAGCGCTTCGAGATTTAACGATCTGATTGGTTGCTTTCTTTTGGAGACCAGATTTTTACCCAATCAGAATGCTAGAATGCACGGCGGCATGGCCAACATACACGATGCGTGAACGCCACTCAGATCGCGTAGCGGTGACGTCAGCAGGAAGGAAGTGAGAATGAACGACAGCCTGTCAGTCTCACAAGAATAACACACGAAACAAACACGCTGGATGTTGGTCGGTCTCATTCTGGGTCGTGCCGTCACGTGACAAGTCAAAGACAAATAGCTATGTCTATGGGGCTCTAACATATATCTCATGTCTATGGGGCTCTAACATATATCTCATGTCTATGGGGTTCTAACATATGTCTCTCATGTCTATGGAGTCAAACGTGTCTCGTGTCTATGGGGTTATTTTAGCTATCTCATGTCCATGGGGCTCTAACATCTATCTGATGTCTATGGGACTCTAACATCTATCTCATATATATGTGGCTCTAACATCTATTTCATATATATGGGGCTCTAACATCTATTTCATATATATGGGGCTCTAACGTATATCTCATGTCTATGGGGCTCCTCTAATCTATCTCATATCTATAGGATTCTAACATCTATCTCATGTCTATAGAGTTCTAACATTTGTCTCATGTCTATGGGGTTCTAACATATGTCAGAAAGAACGACAGCCTGTCAGTCACAAGAATAACACACGAAACAAACACAAATAGCTGGATGTTGTCTATGTCGGTCTCACTATGTCTCATGTCTATGGTCACTCTAACATATATCTCATGTCTATGACAAGTCTCAAAGACAAATAGCTATGTATATGTCTCATGGGCTCTAACATATATCTCATGTCTATGGGTTCTAACATATGTCTCATGTAATGGGAGGGCTCTATATATCTCATGTCTATGGGGCTCTAACATATGTCTCATGTCTATGGGGCTCCTAACATATGTCTCTAACATGTCTCATGTATATGGGCTCTAACATATGTCTCATGTCTATGGGCTCTAACATATATCTCATGTCTATGGGGCTCTAACATATGTCTCATATGTCTCATGGGGGTTCTCCAATCTCATGTTTATGTTCTAATAGCTATGTCTATGGGGGTTCTTTTATCTAACATAGCTATCTCATGTCTATGGGGCTTTTTATCTAATGTCTATATCTATCTCATGTCTAACATGGGGTTCTAAACATATGTCTCTATCTTGTGTGTATATGGGGTGTTGTAACATATGTCTCATGTTTATGGAGTTGTTAACATATATCTCATGTCATATGGGGTTCATAACATATGTCTCATGTTATATTGTAACATATGGGCTCTAACATATATCTCATTCTAACATCTGTTTCATGTGATATGGGGTTGTAACATCAGTCTAACATATTATCCTCTCTTTCATGTCTATGGGGTTGTAACATCTGTCTCAACATATTCTAACATCTTTAATGTCTATGGGGTTGTAACTCTGTCGTGCCTATGGGGTTCTAACATGTTCTAACATCTCTTTAATGTATATGGGGCTCTAACATATATCTCTAACAGCTGT
>JAXRKP010000443.1:202500-230000 GCA_037039925.1 Doris montereyensis | reverse complement strand
CTAGTATATTAAGGAAGATGTGGGTTACTAGTATATATGAAGACTGTTACTAGTATATTATGAGGAAGAGTGTTACTAGTATATTATCAGGAAGAGTGTTACTCTTATATAAGGAAGACTGTTACTAGTATATTTAGGAAGAGTGTTACTAGTATATGAGGAAGAGTGTTACTAGTATATTTTTCCCAAACTGTTACTAGTATATAAGGAAGACACTAGTATATAAGGAAGACTGTTACTAGTATATATGAGGAAGAGTGTTCCTAAAAAACTAAGGAAGACTTTTACTAGTATATAAGGAAGACCCACTAGTATATAAGTTGAAGAGTGTTACCAGTATATTCTCGAGGAAGAGTGTTACTAGTATATTATGAGGAAGACTGTTACTAGTATATAAGGTTTTTGTTACTAGTATATAAGGAAGACTGTTACTAGTAATACATATCTGAAGAGTGTTACTAGTATATAAGAGACTGTTATTAGTATATAAGGAAGACCTGTTACTTAGTATATAAGGAAGAGTGTTACTAGTATATAAGGAAGAGTGTTACTAGTATATAAGGAAGAGTGTTACTAGTATATAAGGAGACTGTTACTAGTATATCGGAAGAGTGTTACTAGTATATAAGGAAGACTGTTACTAGTATATAAGGAAGAGTGTTACTAGTATATTACTAGAGGAAGAGTGTTACTAGTATATAAGGAAGAGTGTTACTAGTATATAAGGAAGAGTGTTACTAGTATATAGGAAGAGTGTTACTAGTATATAAGGAAGAGTATTTATAGTATATAATGAAGAATGTTACTAGTATATAAGGAAGAGTGTTACTAGTATATAGGGAAGAGTGTTACTAGTATATTAAGGAAGAGTGTTACTAGTATATAATGGAAGACTGTTACTAGTATATAAGGAAGAGTGTTACTAGTATATAAGGAAGACTGTTACTAGTATATGAGGAAGAGTGTTACTAGTATATAAGGAAGAGTATTACTAGTATATAAGGAAGATGTTACTAGTATATTATAGGAAGACTTTACTAGTATATAAGGAAGAGTTAATTAGTATATGAGGAAGGCCATTACTAGTATATGAGGAAGAGTGTTATCCCGTATATAAGCGTGAAGAGTGTTACTAGTATATAAGCAAGAGTGTTACTAGTATATAAGCAAGAGTGTTACAAGTATATAAGCAATCTGGCACCTGGTATATGGGAAGAGTGTTAATAGTATATAAGCAAGAGTGTTACTTGTATTGAGGAAGAGTGTTACTAGTATCCCTAACCCGGAGTGTTACTAGTATATCGGCCAGAGTGTTACTTAGTCATAATTCCCAAGGACAGAGTGTTACTAGTATATAACGGAAGAGTGTTACTAGTATATAAGGAAGAGTGTTACTAATATATGAGGAAGGGTGTTACTAGTATATAAGGAAGAGTTTTTTTACACTGTATATAAGGAAGAGTGTTACTAGTATATAGGAAGAGTGTTACTCTAGTATATACAGAGAAGAGTTCTTACTAGTATATGACAACCAATCGAGTATATGGACAAAGAGTGTTACTAGTATATAAGCAAAAGTGTTATGAGATATCAAAAGAGTGTTACTAGTATATCAGGAAGAGTGTCCAGTAGTATATAAGGAAGAGTGTTACTAGTATATAAAAGTGAAGATGTTACTAATATATGAGGAAAGTGTTACTAGTTTATAAGGAAGAGTCCCAGTTACTAATTTAAAGAAGAGTGTTACTAGTATATAATGAAGGTGTTACTAATATATAAGGAAGAGTTTACTAGTTTTATAAGGAAGAGTGTTACTAATATATGAGGAAGAGTGTTACTTGTATATAAGGAAGAGAGCTACTAGTTATTCTACTTCTAAGGAAGAGGTTACTAGTTGCCTTCTAATGGGGAGAGTGTTACTGTTGCCTTGTAAATGAGCCTATCAAAGCCAGTGTTACTTTGTAATGTTTGGAAAGAGTGTTTGCCAGGTGAGGAAGAGTGTTTGGAAATAATAGCAGAGTAGGAAGGAAGCACTAGTATATTCTACTTTGTAATGTTTGCGTCATTTGTCGATTGGTTAGGCACTGTTTGACTGGGGATGGGAGCAGATTACTGTTTGCCGAGTAAAATCCTACTTCAACCTTCTAATGGGAGCAGGTACTGATTATTGTCACCAGACCGCTGTTTGGAAAAACCGAGATAAACTGTTTGCCTATAATGGGCCTTAATGACTTTGGAAAGACACTGTTTGCCTTCTAATAGCAGAGTCCTGTTTGCACGTTGTGAATGTTTAACTCTTAATGGGAGCAGAGCACTTGTTTGACTTATGTGTTACCTTATAATGGGAGCAGGTACTGTTTGCCTTATAATGGGACCAGCACTTGTTGGCTTATAAACACCTACTGTTTGCCTTATAATGGGAGCAGAGATCGTTTGCCTTTCCGAGCACACTATACAATGATTTTGTAATGCAATATAATAATACCATTTTTGTTCAATCGACTTTGAAAGAACTTTTATTTACTCAACTCTTCCCATCACTTGTATGACGAGTGTTACTAGCAGATCGTAATCCTTTCCTCTCACTTGTATGACGAGTGTTACTAGCAGATCGTAATCATCTCCTTTATATGACGAGTGTTACTTCCGTAATTCTTTTCTTTCACTTGTATGACGACTGTTACTTGCAGATCGTAATCCTTTCCTCTCACTTGTATGACGAGTGTTACTAGCAGATTAATCCTTTCTCTCACTTGTATGACGAGTGTTACTAGCAGATCGTAATCCTTTTCTTCACTTGTATGACGAGTGTTACTAGCAGATCGTAATTCTTTTCTTTCACTTGTATGACGAATGTTACTAGCAGATCGTAATCCTTTCTCTTTCTTGTTTGACTCAGTGTTACTAGCAGATCGTAATTCTTTTCTTTAACTTTGGTTGACGGGTTGTTGCTGTTGTCCTTCTTATTTGTTTTTACTCTTTCTTATTTTTTCTTCTTCTTAACCTCTTGGTTCTTCTTCATTAGCGCCTACTTGGACAAGGTAAATATCTTCTTCTTCCAACACACGTCCTGTTACTCTTTCACGTGTCTTTTTGTTTTCTTTTCTTCATTATGAGATCACCTCATACGGTGGTTGACGTGTGTATTGCAATCAATTGTATTCACCGCTTTCTTACTTCTTAATTCTCTCTCTTAGTTCCATTATTGCAAGATCTGTTATATTGTTTCAACATGCCCCCCCCCGCCCGTACGCGTACACTCGCAAACGCGTACTCACGCATGCCCATCTACATTTATTATACACACAAACATATACAAACACACACGCACATGTACACATCAGGTAAAAATAAATACACTCTCATACACACACACCAAGCACACATATACACCCACGCAACAGTCATGCACAATTATTTGACGGATTCGCCCTTCCACGTGTTTATCCTCAGTCCTTCTCATGGCTAGCCCAATCGCTCTCATTCCATAGTCGCGATTCTAATTTACTTGCAGCCAAAGCGTTCCCAGAAAGCCGTCACCTCAGACAACGGCCAATCAAAACCTCTTTCTGCCATGACATATCGCTAATTCCAAGATTCAACCTTTCTCACTGCCCTCGCCCCCAGTACCCCCTCCCCCACTCATTCACACCTCATCCTCTCATCCCGTCTCACTGCCACCGCCCCGAGTCCCCCTTCCCCCGCCCACCCCATGATAGATCGAAAAGTCATGTCCTCAAAGTTCTCCTATATCAAAATTTAAAAGCGTTAAAAGAAGTCAAACTCCCACATCCACCGTATTTAATCGGCTGATAAATGACAGTTCAAAGATATCATGATGGATTCAAGTTCTCACCAAACCCTGAACACGTCATTTAGATTAAAGTTAAATACTGTGAGTCCGAAAGTGAAGCCAGAACAACTCTGTTTGGAAAAATTAAAAGATGGAAGGGTTGTATAATTTCTATGTTTTTTAACTGATCATATAGCCTGCAATTTTGACGTCACCGAAAGGCGTTAAAGACCTGTTCAGCAAATTTGTCTGGGATCGGTTAGTTGCAAAGATGTCTGATGATTAAGTCGGGCATTCAGGCAGAGGTATAATACTTAAAGATTGTTTCAGATGAGTCGGGGGTCAGTGTCAGAATGCATTGAGTCAAACGTCTAGTGGTTAGGTTTTGTCATTGAGTCAGGCGTTTAGTGGTTAGGTCAAAATCATTGAGTCAGGCGTTTAGTGGTTAGGTCTATATCACAAGTCAGGCGTTTAGTGGTTAGGTCTATATCATTGAGTCAGGCGTTTAGTGTTTAGGTCTACAAATAAAGTCAGACGTTTAGTGGTTAGGTCTGTATCACTGAGTCAGGCGTTTAGTGATTAGAACTGTATCATTGAGTCAGGCGTTTAGTGATTAGAACTGTATCATTGAGTCAGGCGTTTAGTGATTAGAATTGTATCATTGAGTCAGGCGTTTAGTGATTAGAACTGTATCATTGAGTCAGGCGTTTAGTGATTAGAACTGTATCATTGAGTCAGGCGTTTAGTGATTAGAACTGTATCATTGAGTCAAACGTCTTGTGGTTAAATCTGTATCATTGAGTCGGGCTTTTTAGTATTTAGGTCTGTATCTTTGAGTCAGACGTCTAGCAATTAGGTCTGTATCATTGTGTCAAAGCCTATGGTTAGGTATGTATCATTGTCAGAATTCTAGTGGTTAGGTCTGTATCATTGAGCCAAAGGCCAAGTGGTTAGAACTGTAGCATTGAGTCAGAGGTCTAGTGGTTAAATATGTATCAAGGAGCCACATGTCTAGTGAATAGATCTGCATCATTGAGTCAGAGGGCTAATGGTTAGATCTGTAATATTGAGTCAGAGGTCTCGTGGTTAGATCTATATCTTTGAGTCAAAGGTCTGGTGGTTAGATCTGTATCCTTGAGTCTGAGGTCTATTCGTTAAAAATGTAGCATTAAATGTCATATGTCTAGTGGTTAGGTCCGTATCATTGAGTCAAAGTCTTACTGGTTATATTTGTAGCACTGGGTCAGATGTCTAGTGTTTAGCTCTGTATCATTGAATCAAAGGCCTGGTGGTTAGAACAGGGAGTATTCACTTGACTCAGTTGTCTAATGGTTACCTATATATCATTGAGTCAGACGTCTAGTGTAAGGTTTGTATCATTGAGTCAAAGGCTAGTGGTTAGATCTGTAGTATTGTGTCCAATGGAGTCTGTGTAAGGTCTGTATCATTGAGTCAAATGGCCTGTAGTTAGAACTGTAGCATTGAGTCAGTATCTGGTGGTTAGAACTGTAGCATTGCATCAAGGGTCCCTAGACTGGTTAGAACTGCTAACATTGAGTCAGAGGTCTAGTGGTTAGAACTAGCATTGCATCAGACGTCTATGGTTAGAACTGTATCATTGGTCAGAGGTCTAGTGGTTAGCAACTGTAGAATAGAAATCATGGGCCCCAACAAAATCTGGTGGTTAGAACTGTAGCATCAAGGTGAGTCATTGAGTCAGGACGATCTAGTGGTTAGAACTGTAGCATTGTGTCAGAGATCTGAGTGTTTCCTTATAGCATTGATCAGAGGTCTAGTGGTTAGAACTGTAGCATTGAGTCAGAGATCTGGTGGTTAGAACTGTAGCATTGCATCAAAGTCTAGTGGTTAGAACTGTAACATTGAGTCAGCGGATCTAGTGGTTAGAACTGTAGCGTTGGACAAGATCTGGTGGTTAGAAGTGTAGCATTGAGTCAGAGGTCTAGTGGTTAGAACTGTAAGCATTGTTTCAGCTGTGGTTAGAACTGTAGCATTGCATCAGGGATCTAGATGTTAGAACTGTAGCATTGAGTCAGAGATCTAGTGGTTAGAACTGTAAAATTGTGTCAGAATTCTAGTGGTTAGAACTGGTAGCATTGCATCAAAGGTCTAGTGGTAGATGTAGCGTTGTGTCAGAGATCTAAATTAAATTGTAGCATTGCAGTCAAGGGTCAAATTAAAACTGTAGCATTGTAAGGTCTAGTGGTTAGAACTGTAGCATTGTGTCAAAATTCAGTGGTTAGAACTGTAGCAAATGTGTCAAAAATCCAGCTGTGTATTAGGTAAAATTGTGTCAAAATTAGTGGTTAGAACTGTAGCATTGTGTCAGAGATCTAGTGGTTAGAACTGTAGCATTGAATCAAAATCTAGTGGTTAGAACTGTAGCATTGCAATCAAAATCTAGTGGTTAAATGTAGGTAAACTGTCAAAAATCTCAGTTGTTAGATGTAGGTAAACTCAAATCTGTGGTTAGAACTGTAGCATTGTGTCAGAAATCTAGTGGTTAGAACTGTAGCATTGTGTCTTAAATTCAGTTGTTAGAACTGTAGCATTGTGTCAAAAATCTAGTGGTAGAACTGTAGCATTGTTTCAAAATCTAGTTGTTAGAACTGTAGCATTGTGTCAGAATCTAGTGGTTAGAACTGGGTAGCATTGTGTCAGGGGTCTAGTGGTTAGAACTGTAGCGTTGTGTCAGGGATCAAAATTCAGTTAGAACTGTAGCGTTGTGTCAAATCTAAATTAGAGTTGTACATGTAGGTAAACGCAAATCAAAATTCTAGTGGTTAGAAATGTAGCATTGACTCAAATACTGAAAATGTTTTTATTTTGCAAATTCTAGTGGTTAGAGCTTGCTCTTGTGTCGGGGATCTGTGGTTAGAACTGTAGCCTTGCAGTAAAGTTTGTATTCAATGGTTAGAACTGTAGCGTTGTGTCAGAGGTCTAGTGGTTAGAATGTGAGCGTTGTGTCAACCATCTAGTGGTTAGAAATGTAACGTTGTGTCAGGATCTAAAAGGTTAGAACTGTAGCGTTGTGTCAAATCATTAGTTGTCCCAAGGATAGAAATGTATCATTGTGTCAGAGGTGTACTGGTTAGAACTGTAGCATTGAGTCAGAGGTCTAGTGGTCAGGTCTTTAGGATTGAGCCAGATGCGTATTATTCACAACTATTTAGATAGTTCACATTGCCACATCTCTCTGTTGTTTACGTTATTTATCTTTTTTAAATATTGTTAATATATCTATATCTATAGTCATCTTCTGTGTCATACTACATCACTGTCTTTTTCTTTTTTCTTTCTCCTTTATGTTTTTCTTCTGACATCACATTTTGTGATACCTGAGGTATTACTTAGATCTAGATTCTAAATATTTCTCGTTTGTTGTCTGACGAAGAGTTATACCCGAAACGTCACGTGTTTGTTCTGTCTTTATTAGTTGAGTTGTCACTTATTGTCATATTTCGCCAGATGTGTAGTGTTTAGGTCTGTATCATTGTGTCAGAGGTCTACTGTTTAGGTCTGTAGCATTGAGTCAGAGGTCAAGTGGTTAGAATTGTAGCATTGATTCAGAGGTCTATTGTTTAAGTCTGTATTGTTGAGCCAGTGGATTAATGGTTAGGTCTTAGCATTTAGTCAGAGTCTAGTGGTTAGGTCTGTAGCGTTGAGTCACCTGACAGTAAGCCTGGCAATGCTACGAGTACGATGGACGTTAGGCTCCATGCGAGCTTACAACACTATTGTCCACGCGATCCACGTGTGTAGACGTCAGCGGTTGAATAAAACCAGCGAGAGACTAGAGTTCTCTCCAGGGTGGGGCGGTGGAGGGTAATGTATTCTTTTTAACACAGTGGAAAGCGCGATAAGTTCTGGCTCTATGGATTGTTACGTTAATGAAGGATTTACTCACTGTAGGGAGGTATATGGGAACAAGCCTCTTCTCACAACTCCTTATCGTACATACTTTGTCTTCTTCCATTTTCACCTATCAATGGCCTGTTCGTGGTTGCCAGCATCTCAATATTTTACCTTCTTGGTTCAGGGTCAAAGTGGGCACTGTATGGATAGTGAGTCCTAGAAATGTCCAGGCTGTTTATTACGTAGGGAAATGAGAGAGATATCTAGGGTAGGCTAGTTGGACGCTTTCTCTTTTGCCAGGTGCCTCTGCAAGTAATAATGGCGCCATTAGGTTGGAGGAGGAAGAAGAAGAGTCTTGGTGTTTCTAGACACACAGCACAATGTGGCAGGTTGCCATCATTTCTATTCTCTCCGTTTTCGTAGTCTAAATAGACCTGTCTACCCATATGCCTACAGTCTAAATAGACCTGTCTACCCATATGCCTACTGTTTAAATATACCTGTTTACCCAATGCCTACAGTCTAAATAGACCTGTCTACCCATATGCCTACCTACAGTCTAAATAGACCTGTCTACCCATATGCCCACAGTCTAAATAGATCTGTCTACCCATATGCCTACAGTCTAAATAAACCTGGCTACCTATATGCCTGCAGTCTAAATAGACTTGGCTACCAATATGCCTGCTAAGTTGACCCTACGAGGGTCATCAAAAACTAACTCGACTAGGAATCAAACCTTGCCTCTTTTGATGGTGGTCAGACGCTCTACCGACTGAGCTTTTGGCGTCTTTTATATGCTCGTCAGTTATGGACACTTGAAACGCTTTAAGTTGACAAGGCATGACGGAGCAGGTAGGCAGGAGGCGACCGGTGGTTGTGTGGCCTGACCAGATGGCATCAGCAGTGTTCCTGTCACATCCATCAAAGATGTTTTCACGAGTGCTGCCAGTTATACATACCATTCCTTCAAGGCCATAAAGCCGGAGGCTATCCCGCTATCTGGACAGGACGCTAGTCTGACGCAGATTTTTCACCCAAGTTAGTGCTTGTTTCCATTTTGCACCTGAGTGGAATGGGAAAATATGTGTTGGGTGGCTTTCCCAAGGAACACAAAGTTTTGGCTGGCTTTGCGATGATTCGAACCTGGCACCTCATGATCCCCAGTCCGGCAGCACGACCTCTTCGGTCACCGAAGGCCACGGCGTCAGTTGTAGTCTGAGACTAAATAGCACGGACGTGGAGACACGCAGACATCATTGATTGCAGAGCATCAGTGTCGTCAGACATCAAACAGCCATTATCTATTCCTCTTGATGCGCTATGATGGAGTCACGCGATAGAAAAGATGTCAGTGAACAAAACATTTGCAATTTATTCAGGAATGTTCAACATCCCATAACCGTGGATGTCTCAAAATGTTTCGAGTCTTAGAAATATCACCCTGACCCGAAATAACGTTGAGCACGAAAGAGCCTAAAACAAACACGAACAAAAGTCAAATGTTTACCCACAAAAAGAATAATGATGACAGTCTAGATTCATGAAAATTGATACATATAGCGAGTGGTAAACTCACGAGTAGAAATGAAATATCGCTAGGGCGGGTTTAAAGGGTTTAGGGAAATGTGTCAATAATCATAATCATATGTTAGTAGCAAAGAGAAGAAGAGGGGGTGGAGTACAACACATGTATCTAGGTCAGGTCATGTGTCTATGTTGAAGGCCGTGACAGGCAGACGACAAGCAGTCTGTGTTGAGGCCATGACAATAGGCAGACGACAAGCAGTCTGTTGTTAGGCAGACGACAAGCAGTCTGTGTTGAGGCCATGACAATAGGCAGACACAAGCAGTCTGTGTTAGCCAATGGCAGACGACAAGCATGACAATAGGCAGACGACAAGCAGTCTGTGTTGAGGCCATGACAATAGGCAGACGACAAGCAGTCTGTGTTGACATCATGACATCTGGCAGACACAAGCGCTCTGTGTTGACGCCATGACATCTTTCAGACCACAAGCGGTCTGTGTTGACGACAAACAGTCTGTGTTGATGCCATGACAATAGGCAGACGACAAACAGTCTGTATTGGCGCCATGACATCTGGTAGACGACAAGCAGTTTGTGTTGACGCCATGACATTTGGCAGACGATCTGTGTTGACACCATGCCATCTGGTAGACGACAAGCAGTCTGTGTTGACACCATGCCATCTGGTAGACGACTCTGTGTTGACGCAATGACTATCTTTCAGACCACAAGCGGTCTGTGTTGACGTCATGACATCTTGGCAGACGACAAGCCTCTGTGTTGACACCATGACACATGGCAGACGACAGTAGTCTGTGTTGACGCCATGACATCTGACAGACGACGAGCAGTCTGTGCTGACGCCATGACATCTGGCAGACAAGCAGGTTGTATTGGCGCCATGACATCTGGCAGACAAGCAGGTTGTCTGTGTCGACGCAATGACATCTGAGCAGACGGTAGACAAGCAGGTTGTGTTGGCGCCATGACATCTGGCAGAACAAGCCTCTGTGTTGACGCCATGACACATGGCAGACGACGCAGGTTGTATTGGCGCCATGACATCTGGCAGACAAGCAGGTTGTATTGGCGCCATGACATCTGGCAGACAAGCAGGGTTGACGCCATGACATCTGGCAGACAAGCAGGTTGTATTGGCGCCATGCATCTGGCAGACAAGCAGGTTGTATTGGCGCCATGACATCTGGCAGACAAGCAGGTTGTATTGGCGCCATGACATCTGGCTGACAAGCAGGTTGTATTGGCGCCATGACATCTGGCAGACAAGCAGGTTGTATTGGCGCCATGACATCTGGCAGACAAGCAGGTTGTATTGGCGCCGCGCTGACATCTGGCAGACAAGCAGGTTGTATTGGCGCCATGCCATCTGGCAGACAAGCAGGTTGTATTGGCGCCGCTGACATCTGGCAGACAAACGGGTGTATTGGCGCCATGACATCTGGCAGACAAGCAGGTTATTATTGCCGTTGTCCCGTTATTGTTGTTGTATTGGCGCCATGACATCTGGTTTAGACAAGCAGGTTGTATTAGCGCCATGACATCTGGCAGACAAGCGGGTTGTTGTTCGCCATGACATCTGGCAACGATGACAAACTGGAGCAAGCAGGATGTCTTTCGATTCTTTTTCTTCCTGGCCTATCACTTTTAAATTTGCTGTTGCTCTTCTCTCTCTCTCTCTCTCTCTCTGTCTCTCTGTTGTCGTTATTGTTGTTGTTATTTAGATGGTATTGTTGTTTTCTTTATTAAGCCTCTTTTCATAATCTCTCTTCTCTCGTCACACTGTTGTTGTCTCTCTCTCTTCGCAACGTGTCACAATATCTCCAAAGCATCTATGTGTCTCATGTCTTTCGATTCTCTTTCTTCCTGCCCTCTCATCTCTCTCTCTCTCTCTCTGTCTCTCTCTCTCTCTCTCTCTCTCTCTCTCTCTCTCTCTCTCTCTCTCTCTCTCTCTCTCTCTCTCTCTCTCTCTCTCTCTCTCTCACTCTCTCTCTCTCTCTTTCTCTTTCTCTTCTCTCTCTCACTCTTCCTCTATCTCTCTTTCTCCCTCCCCCTCTCTTTCTCTCTCTCTCTCTCTCTCTCTCTCTCTCTCTCTCTCTCTCTCTCCTCTCTCTCTCCCTCCCTCCCTCCTCTCCCTCCCTTTCCTCTCTCTCTCTCTCTATCTCTCTCTCTCTCTCTCTCTCTCTCTCTCTCTCTCTCTCTCTCTCTCTCTCTCTCTCTCTCTCTCTCTCTCTCTCTCTCTCTCTCTCTCTCTCTCTCTCTCTCTCTCTCTCTCTCTCTCTCTCTCTCTCTCTCTTCTGTCCTTTCACTCTTTTATCACTATACTTTTATGATGGTTTCAAAGATTCTTGTTCACAAAAATAAAACATATCCGTTCTGCTGCCTGGAGAGACTGGTTATGTCTGAAACATCACGTTCTTGTCCTGCTTTCTGAGTGGACTTGTCATTCGTCAATCGACACCTTCGCCTCTGTGGCATATACATGTGTGTATTGCCCCGCTGACTATTTTAATGATCTGCCTTCTTTTGTTGACATTTGTGTTTACTGCTGTGTGACCTTTCGTGAAAGGTCACGTTTTAACCAGAGGCTCGTTATGAATTGCACAGACCTGTGTCGGACAGACTTGAATTATCGCTCAATGGATTTAAATACCATTTTGTACTTTAGAAAGCCTTTTCACAGGAGTTGTGTTTAATAACAATGGTTGTTGATTTCAATAGTGTCAGCTTTAATACTGTTGTTATTTATATTATTTTCTTCTTCTTCTTCTTCTTCTTCTTCTTCTTCTTCTTCTTCTTCTTCTTCTTCTTCTTCTTCTTCTTCTTCTTCTTCTTCTTTTTCTTCTTCTCCTCCTCCTCCTCCTCTCCTCCCTCCTCTCCTCCTCCCTCCCTCCTCCCTCCTCCTCATCCTCACTCCTCCTTTTTGAAATATGTAAACATGGTGCCTTCTCTATAGTGTTATTTCTGAAGTTTTCTTTAGCTGCACCCTTTTGAACAATTCTAACATGGGTCTACACTAGCGTTTCTCAGCCTTTAAAACAATGTTGGGATAGATTCTACATTATAGTGATTCTGAGCCTTTAGAACAATGTTAAAATGGGTCTACATTATAGTGCTTCTGAGCCTTTAAAACAATGTTAAAATGGGTCTACATTATAGTGATTCTGGGCCTTTAAACCGATGTTAAAATGGGTCTACATTATAGTGATTCTGAGCCTTTGGAAACAATGTTAAAATGGGTCTACATTATAGTGATTCTGAGCCTTTAAACAATGTTAGGATGGGTTTACATTATAGTGATTCTGAGCCTTTAGAACAATGTTCAGATGGGTCTACATTATAGTGCTTCCTGAGCCTTTAGAACAATGTTAGATGATGGGTCTGGTCTCCATTCCGATAGAACAATGTCTGGGTCAACCCATGCTGTAAACTCTAGAAGCCGTTACATGTTCTAGAGGTCGTCCGTATTACCCCATACCGTAAATTCTAGAAACCGTTACATGTTCTAGAGGTTGTCTTGTATTACCCCACATACGTAAACTCTAGAAACCGTTACATGTTCTAGAGGTTGTCTTGTATTACCCAGTTTTGAGAAGTTGAAGCTCTAGAAACCGTTGCATGTTCTAGAGGTTGTCTTGTATTACCCCATACTGTAAACTCTGAAACCGTTACATGTTCTAGAGGTTGTCTTGTGTGCCCACGTAAACTCTGAAGGCGTTACATGTTCTAGAGGTTTGTCTTGTATTACCCCATACTGTAGAAGCTCTAGAAACCGTTACATGTTCTAGAGGTTGTCTTGTATTACCCCATGCAGTAAACTCTAGAAACCGTTACATGTTCTAGAGGTTGTCTTGTATTACCCCATACTGTAAACTCTAGAAACCGTTACATGTTCTAGAGGTTGTCTTGTATTACCCCATACCCTAAACTCTAGAAACCGTTACATGTTCTAGAGGTCGTATTGTATTATCCATACTGTAAATTCTAGAAACCGTTACATGTTCTAGAGGTCGTATTGTATTATCCATACTGTAAACTCTAGAAACCGTTACATGTTCTAGAGGTTGTCTTGTATTACCCATACTGTAAATTCTAGAAACCGTTACATGTTCTAGAGGTCGTATTGTATTATCCATACTGTAAATTCTAGAAACCGTTACATGTTCTAGAGGTCGTATTGTATTATCCATACTGTAAATTCTAGAAACCGTTACATGTTCTAGAGGTCGTATTGTATTATCCATACTGTAAACTCTAGAAACCGTTACATGTTCTAGAGGTCGTATTGTATTATCCATACTGTAAATTCTAGAAACCGTTACATGTTCTAGAGGTTGTCTTGTATTACCCATACTGTAAATTCTAGAAACCGTTACATGTTCTAGAGGTTGTCTTGTATTACCCATACTGTAAACTCTAGAAACCGTTACATGTTCTAGAGGTTGTCTTGTATTACCCATACTGTAAATTCTAGAAACCGTTACATGTTCTAGAGGTCGTATTGTATTATCCATACTGTAAACTCTAGAAACCATTACATGTTCTAGAGGTCGTATTGTATTATCCATACTGTAAACTCTAGAAACCGTTACATGTTCTAGAGGTTGTCTTGTATTACCCCATACTGTAAACTCTAGAAACCGTTACATGTTCTAGAGGTTGTCTTGTATTACGCCATACTGTAAACTCTAGAAACCATTACATGTTCTAGAGGTCGTATTGTATTATCCATACTGTAAACTCTAGAAACCGTTACATGTTCTGGCTCTCTGCTGACCTCAGAGAGGTTGAAAAAACGAGCTGAGAAAAGGGCAAAAGGGGGGCTGCTATTTAATGAGTGGTTTTGTCTCCTTTCAAACCTACGGCTAGAACAAAAACGATTGCCCGCAAAACCTATAGATTCCCTGATATCCACGTTTGTCGTCCTGGGTGACTATAAAAACACATCAAATGCCAGGCCCCAGCTGAAGGGGCTCGGGTTCTTAATTATCCTTTACAGCAAACACGTCGATGGGGCGTGCTTTCTCTGCCTTGCAGGCCGGTCCAGTTTGTATCACTGGAGTCACTTATGGGTACGAATGCCCATGAGAAGTACAAAAACAAAGAAAGGAAAAGGGCGGTGGAAAGCTGATTATATACTCACTTGCAAAAGAAACTGCACACCTGGTATATTTACTCTCATGTACCCATTGTAAGGGATATGACAAAACTTATATGTGGAAAATGAATCATATCCATTTCTGTATTGACAAATTAAAAAAGATTAACACATTGTTGACCTTCATTTCTTGAAATTCCATGATTTATGCCATTGGGTACATTTTCAAAAGTCCTGGATTCAATATCGTCTATTTCCGCCTTTTGCTTGTATTACTGCAGTGTTTTCATGAAACAAAACAACGAAATCCTATCGTCCCTTTGATACAGTGTTTTCATGAAACAAAAACAAAATCCTATCGTCCCTTTGATACAGTGTTTTCATGAAACAAAACAACAAAATCCTATCATCCCTTTGATACAGTGTTTTCATGGAAACAAAACAACAACAAAATCCTATCATCCCTTTGATACAGTGTTTTCATGGAAACAAAAAAACAAAAATCCTATCGGATACAGTGTTTTCATGAACAAAACAAAAAAATCTATTGTCCCTTTGATAATCCATGATACAGTGTTTTCATGAAACAAAACAACACAATCCTAAAATCCTATTGTCCCTTTGATACAGTGTTTTCATGGAAACAAAAACAAATCACAATCCTATCGTCCCTTTGATACAGTGTTTTCATGAAACAAAACAACACAATCCTATCGTCCCTTTGATACAGTGTTTTTCATGGAAACAAAACAACACAATCCTATCGTCCTTTGATTTTGAGTGTTTTCATGGAAACAAAACAACACAATCCTATCGTCCCTTTGATACGGTGTTTTCATGGAAACAAAACAACACAATCCTATCGTCCCTTTGTTGTAACGTGCCGAGCTTACAGGGCAGTTCGTAGAAAAGACGGAAAAAGACGATATCAAATCTAGAACTTTTGAAAATGTTCCTACTGGAATAAATCATGAAATTTCAAGACATGAAGGTTTACAAAGTGTGAATCTTTCTTTAATTTATCAATACAAAAAATGGAAATGATTCGTTTTGCACCTAAACGAGTTGTCATATCTGAGAAATATACCAGGTGTGCAGATTGGTTTGCAAATGGGTATACTTGACCTGTTCGTGTGTGGCGTCTAACCGTGCCTTTGCACACATATCTTTAGTGGCTATCCAGGATGACAGGGTTGTTGTTGCTTCCATTGGGTTTCTTCATCTTTTCACACACACAGGCGTTTAAAACATGCATGGAACAAGTTTTCATTACAGTAGAAAATTAAATGCCTTTTGCCGATTATTTCATTGTTCTATCTTCTCTTTTTTCTTTCTTTACAGCGGAAATAATCGAGCCAGAGAGGAATGTTAGTGTGCTGTTAGATGGAGAAGAATCGACGCTGCATTTTCTTGATGAAGAGCAGGTCTGTTGTGTTTCGATATACTTGTGTTATGTTTTGACTGGTCGATGTACATCTGTGTTGAGTAGTGATTTGTGCATGTGAATCTGTTTATGGCTTGGATACGTTGGGCTGCATGAGATGGGTTGAGTTGGGTTAGATGGAATGGGGTGCGATGGGATCAAATGGGATGAGATGGGTTGAGTTAGATTACATAGAATGGGGTGGAAGGGGATAGGGATGAGATGGGGTTGAGCTGGATTACATAGAATGGGGTGGAATGGGATAAAATGGGTTGAGTTGATTAGATGGAATGGGGTGGAATGGGATAAAATGGGTTGAGATGGGTTGAGTTGATTAGATGGAATGGGTGGAATGGGATAAAATGGGATGAGATGGGTTGAGTTGGATTAATGATGGAATAGGGGTGGAATGATAAATGGGTTGAGTTGATTAGATGGAATGGGGTGGAATGGGATAAAATGGATGAGATGGGTTGAGTTTTGGATTAGATGGATAGGTGGAATGATAAAATGGGTTGAGTTGGATTAGATGGAATGGGGTGGAATGGGATAAAATGGGATGAGATGGGTTGAGTTGGTTGGTTGAATGGAATGGGGTGGAATGGGATAAATGGGATGAGATGGGTTGAGTTGGATTAGATGGAATGGGGTGGAATGGGATAAAATGGGATGAGATGGGTTGATTTGGATTAGATGGAATGGGGTGGAATGGGATAAAATGGGTTGAGTTGGATTAGATGGAATTGGAATGAGATGGAATGGGTTGGATTTGGATTAGATGGAATGGGTGGAATGGGATAAAAATGGATGGGTTGAGCTGGATTAGATGGGGTGGAATGGGATAAAATGGGTTGGAATGGAATAGGGTGGAATGGGATAAAATGGGATGAGATGGGTTGAGTTGGATTAGATGGAATGGGGTGGAATGGGATAAAATGGGATGAGATGGATTAGATGTGATTGATTTGGATTAGATGGAATGATGGAATGGGATAAAATGGGATGAGATGGGTTGAGTTGGATTAGATGGAATGGGGTGGAATGGGATAAAATGGGATGAGATGGGTTGATTTGGATTAGATGGAATGGGGTGGAATGGGATAAATGGGATGAGATGGGTTGAGTTGGATTAGATGGAATGGGGTGGAATGGGATAAAATGGGATGAGATGGGTTGAGTTGGATTAGATGGAATGGGGTGGAATGGGATAAAATGGGATGAGATGGGTTGAGTTGGATTAGATGGAATAGGGTGGAATGGGATAAAATGGGTTGAGTTGGATTAGATGGAATGGGGTGGAATGGGATAAAATGGGATGAGATGGATTGAGATGGAATAGGGTGGAATGGGATAAAATGGGATGAGATGGGTTGAGTTGGATTAGATGGAATAGGGTGGAATGGGATAAAATGGGTTGAGTTGGATTAGATGGAATGGGGTGGAATGGGATAAAATGGGATGGGATGAGATGGGTTGAGTTGGGTTAGATGGAATGGGGTGGAATGGGATAAAATGGGATGAGATGGGTTGAGTTGGATTAGATGGAATGGGGTGGAATGGGATAAAATGGGATGAGATGGGTTGAGTTGGATTAGATGGAATGGGGTGGAATGGGATAAAATGGGATGAGATGGTTGAGTTGGGTTAGATGGAATGGGGTGGAATGGGATGGGATGAATGGGGTGGGTTATGGGGAATGGGAAAATGGGATGAGATGGGTTGAGTTGGATTAGATGATGTGGTTGTCTTGAAATCAGATGGAATGGGGTGGAATGAGATTAAGTGGGATGAACTGAGATGGACTGGCATGGAATGGAATTGAATGGATGACATGGGATATAACAGGATGTAACGGGATTGAAAGGGATAAAATGGGATGCAATGGGATGCAATGGAATGAAATGGAATGAAATGGTATGGAAAGGTGTGAAATTGGATGAAATAGGATTAGATTGGACGAAATGTGATGAAATGGGATGAAATGGGATGGAATGGGATGAAATGTGACGAAATGTGGCGAAATGGGATGGATGAGGATGGAATGGGATGAAATGTGATGAAATGGGATAAAATGTGATGAAATGTGATGAAATAGGATGGAATGGGATGGAATGGGATGTAATGGGATTGAATGGGATGTAATGGGATGGAATGGGATGGAATGGGATGGAATGGGATGGAATTGGATGGAATGGGATGAAATGTGATGAAATGTGATGAAATGGGATGAAATGGGATGTAATGGGATGGAATGGGATGAAATGGGATAAAATGGGATGTAATGGGATGGAATGATGGAATGGGATGAAATGGGATGAAATGGGATGTAATGGGGTGTAATGGGATGGAATGGGATGAAATGGGATGGAATGGGATGTAATGGGATGGAATGAGATGAGATTGAATGGGATGGAATGGGATCAAGTGTTATTCTTATATATGAAGATAACAAATGATGAAGGATGGTGATATTCATATTAAAACTAAATGTGCTGATGATAATAATAAGTGTAAGGATTATATCGATCAGCTCATGCTGTTGCTGCCGCTGACGATTTTGGTGATAAGGTGATTGTGATGGCGGACGATTACGACCGTGTTAAAGACGATAATATCTTGAATTGTTGAAAAATCTCACAAGTACATGAACTGACTTTCCCACCCCTCGTGACGTGACAAGTTATATTTTCCATGTAAATTCCAAAGTCTAAAGAGTTGTTTCCTTGTTTTGCTTCCAGCACCCAAACTTCGAAGCCGAAGAAATCCCCATCGATGCTTACGTTGTTGTCTTTGCTGTGTCCAACGTGGCCTCCTATAACCACGCTGTCAAAAGTGTCAGGTGAGTTGGTTGCTTCAAGGCAAAGAGTAATGTCACGTCGACTACACCCCCGTACTCATTGTCAAGCCTAGACTGACACTGCAATACTGTCGAAATAACACTACAATAATATCGAAATAACACTACAATAACCGCTGGATAATACTACAATAATATCGAAATAACACTACAATAATATTGAAAATCGAAATAACACTACAATAATATCGAAATAACACTACAATAATGTCGAAATTATACTACAATAACCGGTGGATAATACTACAATAATATCGAAATAACACTACAATAATATCGAAACAACACTACAATAATATCGAAATAACATTACAATAACCGCTGGATAATACTACAATAATATCGAAATAACATTACAATAACCGCTGGATAATATTACAATAATATCGAAATAACATTACAATAACCACTGGACAATACTACAATAATATCGAAATAACATTACAATTTAATCTAATATAACAAAATACCTAGATAGTAAAATACAGTTCCATTACGGCCCATAGAGCCGAAGCTTATCTTGGTTTCTATAGCGTGATAACAGGACGCAAGTCTGTTGCAAGTTTTTACTCGCAAGCTAGTGCCTGTACCCAGTTGCACGTGGATCGAGTGGGTAAGATGCAAGTTAAGTGTCTTTCCCAAGGAACACAACGTCGGGCTTTAGTTTACAAGGATTTGAACCAAGGACCCCATGATCTCAAATCAGGTAGCTTAACCACTTGATCACGTTCACCGCTTGTCTGTAGATAAAATTACAATGATCTATAAGTGCCCGCTCTTCTTCTCTAGCAACCAACGGCGCAATACGGAAAAGTTTCCTTTGAGCACATGTCTGCGCTGCCCTTGTTCACCGGTCAAAGATCCTTATTTCTGTATCATAAACCTTGAACTTATTTCTGTATCATAAATCTTGTACTTATTTCTGTATCATAAACTTTGTACTTATTTCTGTCTCATTTTATTTCTGTATCATAAAACTTGTATTTATTTCTGTCTCATAAACCTTCTACTTATTTCTGTATTATAAACTTTCTACTTATTTCTGTATCATGAACCTTGTACTTATTTCTGTATCATAAACCCTGTACTTATTTATGTATCCTTGACCGTATACTTATTTCTGTTTCATAGACCTCATCCTTATTTCTTTACCAAAAACCTATTTTTTTTATTTCTCTATCAGAGACCCAATCCTTATCTCTGTATAATAAATCTCATCCGTAGCTTTGTATCATTGATCTAATCCTTATCTCTGTATCATATACCTCCTCCATAGCTCTGTATTATTGACTAATCCTTATTTCTGTATCATAAACATCATCCATAGCTCTGTATCATTGATCTAATCTTTATTTCTGTATCATAAACATCATCCATAGCTCTGCATCTTTGACATAATTCTTATCTCTGTATCATAAACCTCATTCATCTGAGAATTGATCCATATTTTTGTATCATAAACCTCATCCATAGCTCTGTATCATTGATTATTCCTGATCTCTGTACCATAAACCTCATCCATAGCTTTCTATCAGTGAACTTATCTTTATTTCTGTATCATAAACCTCATTCATGTTTATGTATCATTCACATAATCCTTATTTCTGTATCATAAACCTCATCTATAGCTCTGTATCACAGAACTAATCCTTATCTCTGTAACGTAAACCATATCCATAGTTTGTATCATAGATATCATAGAACTGATCCTTATTTATGTATCAGAGAATTAACCCTTGTCTCTGTATCATAAACCTCATCCATAGCTTTGTATCAGAGAACAAATCCTTATTTCTGTATCATAAACCTCATCCATAGTTTTGTATCAGAGAACTAATCCTTATTTCTGTATCGTAAACCTCATCCATAGTTTTGTATCATAGAACTGATCCTTATTTTTGTATCAAAGAATTAACCCTTGTCTCTGTATCATAAACTTCATCCATAGTTCTGTATCAGAGAACTAATCCTTATCTCTGTATCATAAACATTATCAATAGTTTTGTAACATTGACCTTATCCTTATCTCTGTATCATAAACATCATCCATAGTTCTGTATCATTGACCTAATCCTTATTTCTGTATCATAAAACTCATCCATAGTTCTGTATCATTGACCTAATCCTTATCTCTGTATCATAAACATCATCCATAGTTCTGTATCATTGACCTAATCCTTATTTATGTATCATAAACCTCATCCATAGTTCTGTATCAGAGAACTAATCCTTATCTCTGTATCATAAACCTCATCCATAGTTCTGTTTCATAGAACTGATCCTTATTTCTGTATCAGAGAAATAATCCTTATTTCTGTATCATAGAATTAATCTAATCTCTATATCACATAACTAATCCGAACTTCTTTATCATAGAACTAATCCTTATTTTTGTAGCACAGACCTAATTCTAATCACTCTATTATAGAACTAATCCTTATCTTTGTATCATAGAACTATTCCTTATATCTCTATCATCAAACTAATCCTTATCACTGTATCATGGAACTAATCCCTATCTCTGTATCATAGAACTAATCCTTATCTCTGCATCATAGAGCTAATCCTTATCTCTGTATCATGGAACTAATCTTTATCTCTGTATCATAGAACTAATCCTTATCTCTGTATAATAGAACTAATCCGTATTTCTGTATAATAAAACTAATCCTTATTTCTGTTTAATAGATTCAATCCGTATTTCTGTATAATAGAACTAATCCAAATTCTGTTTGATAGATTGAATCCTTATTTCTGTTTAATAAATTCAATCCTTATTTCAGTTTTGATAAATTCAATCCTTATTTCTGTTTTGATAGATTCAATCCGTATTTTTGTTTAAAAATTCAATCCTTATTTCAGTTTTGATAGATTCAATCCTTATTTCTGTTTTGATAGATTAAATCCTTATTTCTGTTTTGATAGATTCAATCCTTATTTCTGTTTTAATAGATTAAATCCTTATTTCTGTTTTGATAGATTAAATCCTTATTTCTGTTTTGATAGATTCAATCCGTATTTCAGTTTTGATAGATTCAATCCTTATTTCTGTTTTGATAGATTCAATCCTTATTTCAGTTTTGATAGATTCAATCCTTATTTCTGTTTTGATAGATTCAATCCTTACTTCTGTTTTGATAGATCCAATCCTTATTTCTGTTTTGATAGATTCAATCCTTATTTCTGTTTTGATAGATTCAATCCTTATTTCTGTTTTGATAGATTCAATCCTTATTTCTGTTTTGATAGATTCAATCCGTATTTCTGTTTTGATAAATTCAATCCTTATTTCAGTTTTGATAGATTCAATCCGTATTTCAGTTTTGATAGATTCAATACTTATTTCTGTTTAATAAATTCAATCCTTATTTCTATTTAATAAATTCAATCCGTATTTCTGAATCATGGAACTAATCCGTATTTCTTGTTTAATAAATTTAATCCGTATTTCTGAATCATGGAACTAATCCTAATTTCTGTTTGATATATTCAATCCTTATTTCTGTTTAATAAATTCAATCCGTATTTCTGAATCATGGAACTAATCCTAATTTCTGTTTGATAGATTCAATCCTTATTTCTGTTTAATAAATTCAATCCGTATTTCTGAATCATGGAACTAATCATTTTTTCTGTTTAATACATTCAATCCGTATTTCTGAATCATGAAACTAATCCGTATTTCTGTTTAATAAATTTAATCCGTATTTCTGAATCATGGAACTAATCCTAATTTCTGTTTAATAGATTCAATCCGTATTTCTGTTTAATAGATTCAATCCGTATTTCTGTTTAATAGATTCAATCCTTATTTCTGTTTAATAGATTCAATCCATATTTCTGTTTAATAGATTAAATCCTTATTTCTGTATCATAGAACTAATCCTTATTTCTGTTTAATAGATTCAATCCGTATTTCTGTATCATGGAACTAATCCGTATATCTGTTTAATAGATTCAAACCTTATTTGTGTTTGATAGATTAAATCCTTATTTCTGTATCATAGAACTAATCCTTATTTCTGTTTAATAGATTCAATCCTTATTTGTGTTTAATAGATTCAATTCTATTTCTGTTTAATAGACTCAATCCTTATTTCTGTTTAATAAATTCAATCCTTATTTGTGTTTAATAGATTGAATCCTTATTTCTGTTTAATAGATTCAATCCTTCTTTGTGTTTAATAGATTCAATCCTTATTTCTGTTTAATAGATTCAATCCTTTTTTCTGTTTAATAGATTCAATCCTTATTTCTGTTTAATAGATTCAATTCTTATTTCTGTTTAATAGATTCAATCCTTATTTCTGTTTAATAGATTCAATCCTTATTTCTGTTTAATAGATTCAATCCTTCTTTGTGTTTCATAGATTCAATCTTTTTTCTGTTTAATAGATTCAATCCTTATTTCTGTTTAATAGATTCAATCCTTTTTCTGTTTAATAGATTCAAACCTTATTTCTGTGTAATAGATTCAAACCTTATTTCTGTTTAATAGATTCAATCCTTATTTCTGTATCATAAACCTAATCCTTATTTCTGTATAATAGAACTAATCCTTCTGTATCATAGAACTAATCATTTTTTCTTTATCATGTATATAATCCTTATTTATTTATCATATATCTAATCCTTATTTCTGTATCATAAAACTTATCCTTAAGTCTGTATCACAGAACAACCCTTTATTTCTGTATCATAGATGTAAGCCTTGTTTCTGTCTCATGAAACCTATTCTTAATACTGTAGCGTTGGTAGCCGATCGGTTAGGCTGCTAGACTAGGGATCATAAGGTCCCGAGTTCGAATCTAGCAAAGCCAGGTCTGACGTTTGTGTTCCTTGGGAAAGACACTTAACAAGTATTTCTCCACTCTACCCAGGTGCAAATGGGTACAAGCACTAGCTTGAGAGAAATACTTGCGTCAGACCAGCGTCCTGGCCAGGAGGTGAATATTGTCACCTGTTCCACTTCACGCTATAGAAACCGGGATAAGCTCCGGCTCTATAGGCCTTAAGTGCCTTGAAGGCACTTTACTTACTTAATTCTGTATCATAGAACTAATCCTAAATTGTGTATTATATAACTAATCTTTACTTCTGTATCATAGAATTAATCTTTAATTATGTATCATAGAACTAATCTTTATTTATGTGTCATAGAACTAATCTTTAATTATGTATCATAGAACTAATCTTTAATTCTGTATTATAGAACTAATATTTAATTCTGTGTGATAGAACTAATTTGTAATTATGTATCATAGAACTAATCTTTAATTATGTGTCATAGAACTAATCTTTAATTATGTGTCATAGAACTAATCTTTAATTATGTATCATAGAACTAATCTTTAATTATGTGTCATAGAACTAATCTTTAATTCTGTGTCATAGAACTAATCTTTAATTATGTGTCATAGAACTAATCTTTAATTATGTGTCATAGAACTAATCTTTAATTATGTGTCATAGAACTAATCTTTAATTATGTATCATAGAACTAATCTTTAATTATGTGTCATAGAACTGATCTTTAATTATGTGTCATAGAACTAATCTTTAATTATGTGTCATAGAACTAATCTTTAATTATGTATCATAGAACTAATCTTTAATTATGTATCATAGAACTAATCTTTAATTATGTATCATATAACTAATCCTTGTGGTAGCTCCATGTATCGTATAACTAATCCTTGCGGTAGCTCCATGTATCATAGAACTAATCCTTGCGGTAGCTCCATGTATCATAGAACTAATCCTTGTGGTAGCTCCATGTATCATAGAACTAATCCTTGTGGTAGCTCTATGTATCATAGAACTAATCCTTGTGGTATCTTTATGTGTCATAGAACTAATCCTTGTGGTATCTTATGTATCATAGAACTAATCCTTGTGGTAGCTCTATGTGTCATAGAACTAATCCTTGTGGTAGCTTTATGTGTCATAAAACTAATCCTTGTGGTAGCTCTATGTGTCATAGAACTAATCCTTGTGGTAGCTCTATTTGTCCCCTTGTGGTAGCTCTATGTGTCATAGAACTAATCCTTGTGGTAGCTTTGTGTATCATAGAACTAATCCTTGTGATAGCTCTATGTGTCATGGAACTAATCCTTGTGGTAGCTTTTATGTATCATAGAACTAATCCTTGTGGTAGCTTTATGTATCATAGAATTAATCTTGTGGTAGCTCTATGTGTCATCTGAGATCACCGCGTGTGATGGACGATGCAAATATCAATGACCAACTCAAAACATGCACTTCTCATATAATTCTTGCATTGCCTTCCCAGAACCCTCCGAGATGAACATCGGATTAACAAGGCCATCATCCTGGTGGGCAACAAGATCGACCTGGCCAGACAGCGGCGAATAGCGAAACACGGTAAGTGCCCAGATATGCATCCATTTTCATCTTCATAGAGACCCTGTGTTTCCTTACCACTAACAACGCCAGATGTACTCAACATCTGGCCTAGGTGGCCCGGAAATGACGTAGGGATTGTTTCTCAGAGTACTTTCACCGAAGGCAGACGTTTCCGACCTAATCATGATCTTAAGTCCAGACGGTGTTTGATTTCCTTCATGATTGAGGCGGTCAGGTGTATCTATCTTAGGTGTACTATAGGTGTGTCGTAGGTGTAACTTAGGTGTGTCGTAGGTGTAACTTAGGTGTGTCGTAGGTGTAACTTAGGTGTGTCGTAGGTGTAACTTAGGTGTGTCGTAGGTCTTAGGTGTGTCGTAGGTGTACTATAGGTGTGTCGTAGGTGTACTATAGGTGTGTCGTAGGTGTACTATAGGTGTGTCGTAGGTGTAACTTAGGTGTGTCGTAGGTGTAACTTAGGTGTGTCGTAGGTGTAACTTAGGTGTGTCGTAGGTGTAACATAGGTGTGTCGTAGGTGTAACATAGGTGTGTCGTAGGTGTAACTTAGGTGTGTCGTAGGTGTAACTTAGGTGTGTCATAGGTGTAACTTAGGTGTGTCGTAACTTAGGTGCTTAGGTGTGTCGTAGGTGTAACTTAGGTGTGTCGTAGGTGTAACTTAGGTGTAACTTAGGTGTAACTTAGGTGTGTCGTAGGTGTAACTTAGGTGTGTCGTAGGTGTAACTTAGGTGTAACTTAGGTGTAACTTAGGTGTAACTTAGGTGTGTCGTAGGTGTAACTTAGGTGTAACATAGGTGTGTCGTAGGTGTAACTTAGGTGTGTCGTAGGTGTAACTTAGGTGTAACATAGGTGTGTCGTAGGTGTAACTTAGGTGTGTCGTAGGTGTAACTTAGGTGTGTCGTAGGTGTAACTTAGGTGTGTCGTAGGTGTAACATAGGTGTGTCGTAGGTGTAACATAGGTGTATAGGTGTAACTTAGGTGTGTCGTAGGTGTAACTTAGGTGTACCATAGGTGTGTCGTAGGTGTAACTTAGGTGTGTCGTAGGTGTAACTTAGATGTACCATAGGTGTGTCGTAGGTGTACCATAGGTGTGTCGTAGGTGTAACTTAGGTGTACCATAGTCGTAGGTGTAACTGTAGGTGTGTCGTAGGTGTAACTTAGGTGTACCATAGGTGTGTCGTAGGTGTAACTTATAGGTGTGTCGTAGGTGTAACTTAGGTGTACCATAGGTGTGTCGTAGGTGTAACTTAGGTGTGTCGTAGGTGTAACATAGGTGTGTCGTAGGTGTAACTTAGGTGTGTCGTAGGTGTAACTTAGGTGTAACATAGGTGTGTCGTAGGTGTAACTTAGGTGTGTCGTAGGTGTAACTTAGGTGTAACATAGGTGTGTCGTAGGTGTAACTTAGGTGTGTCGTAGGTGTAACTTAGGTGTGTCGTAGGTGTAACTTAGGTGTGTCGTAGGTGTAACTTAGGTGTGTCGTAGGTGTAACTTAGGTGTGTCGTAGGTGTAACTTAGGTGTGTCGTAGGTGTAACTTAGGTGTAACATATAGTGTGTCGTAGGTGTAACATAGGTGTGTCGTAGGTGTAACTTAGGTGTAACTTAGGTGTAACATAGGTGTGTCGTAGGTGTAACTTAGGTGTAACTTAGGTGTAACATAGGTGTGTCGTAGGTGTAACATAGTTGTGTCGTAGGTGTAACTTAGGTGTAACATAGGTGTGTCGTAGGTGTAACATAGGTGTGTCGTAGGTGTAACTTAGGTGTAACATAGGTGTGTCGTGTAACTTAGGTGTAACATAGGTGTGTCGTAGGTGTAACTTAGGTGTGTCGTAGGTGTGTCGTAGGTGTAACTTAGGTATAACATAGGTGTGTCGTAGTGTAACTTAGGTGTGTCGTAGGTGTAACTTAGGTGTAACATAGGTGTGTCGTAGGTGTAACTTAGGTGTGTCGTAGGTGTAACTTAGGTGTGTCGTAGGTGTAACTTAGGTGTGTCGTAGGTGTAACTTAGGTGTGTCGTAGGTGTAACTTAGGTGTGTCGTAGGTGTAACTTAGGTGTGTCGTAGGTGTAACTTAGGTGTAACATAGGTAGGTGTAACATAGGTGTGTCGTAGGTGTAACTTAGGTGTAACTTAGGTGTAACATAGGTGTGTCGTAGGTGTAACTTAGGTGTAACTTAGGTGTAACATAGGTGTGTCGTAGGTGTAACATAGTTGTGTCGTAGGTGTAACTTAGGTGTAACATAGGTGTGTCGTAGGTGTAACATAGGTGTGTCGTAGGTGTAACTTAGGTGTAACTTAGGTGTGTCGTAGGTGTAACTTAGGTGTAACATAGGTGTGTCGTTGGTGTAACTTAGGTGTAACATAGGTGTGTCGTAGGTGTAACTTAGGTGTGTCGTAGGTGTAACATAGGTGTGTCGTAGGTGTAACTTAGGTGTAACATAGGTGTGTCGTAGGTGTAACTTAGGTGTAACTTAGGTGTGTCGTAGGTGTAACTTAGGTGTGTCGTAGGTGTAACTTAGGTGTGTCGTAG
>JAXRKP010000443.1:147500-187500 GCA_037039925.1 Doris montereyensis | reverse complement strand
TCTAAACACCAGATAGAAGTCACAAAATCACACCTTGTCTTTACACCAGATACAAGTCACAAAATCACATTTTGTCTTCACACCAGGTACAAGTCACAAAATCACACCTTATCTAAACACCAGATACAAGTCACAAAATCACATCTTGTCTTCACCCCAGATACAAGTCACAAAATCACATGTTATCTAAACACCAGATACAAGTCACAAAATCACACCTTTATCTAGACAGGGGACACAGGTCACAAAATCACACCTTTATCTAGACATGGATACACAGGTCACAAAATCACATCTTATCTAGACAGGGGGGCCACAGGTCACAAAATCACACCTTATCTAGACAGGAGACACAGGTCACAAAATCACATCTTATCTAGACAGGGGCCACGGGTCACAAAATCACATCTTATCTAGACAGGAGACACAGGTCACAAAATCACATCTTATCTAGACAGAGTGACACAAGTCACAAAATCAATCTTATCTAGACAGGAGACACAGGTCACAAACCACATCTTATCTAGACAGAGGACACAAGTCACAAAATCAATCCTTATCTAGACAGGGGACACAGGTCACAAAATCACACCTTGTCTAGACAGCGACACAAGTCACAAAATCACACCTTGTTTAGACAGGGGACACAGGTCACAAAATCACACCTTGTCTAGACAGTGGACACAGGTCTTAAAATCACACCTTGTCTTACCCCGAAAAAAAGGCAAACTCGAGAAAGTCTTTCAACCATCAGGGCTTGAACCAACGACCTTTTGTATAAGAGGTGGTATAAGAGATCGCACAATCATATTTTCCATTACTCCCTTTCCTGGGAATAATGGAAAGTATCATTGTGCGATCTGCACTAACGACATTTCCATGTTTACTTAAAGATCATTGGTCATCGCTACATGGCATTTTGTTATTACGCCTTATCACCGACGTTCGTCATCGGTTCCACCGTGGCAACATAGGCTTCGTGTATGGCATCACTTCTTTGTTCCTGATGGTGTTAAGGTCAAGGTTACTTTTTGCCATTGCATCACTAACATTTCGTTATAATAGACACCTTCCCCCCACCCACCTCACCCCTCTACTTCTTCGCCCCACTTACTGTCGCATGTTTATATAGCCTCTGGCAATGCGTTCTGCTACGTGTATTTCCTGTAAATATAGATATGATATTTGACATTTTATAGTATATTATTATATGCATGATACTAAGAGAGAGCCAACACATGTTGTGGAAATTCGGTGACATTTTTTTATATAGTAATACTTATGTTATGATATTTGACATTTGTAGATTAGTATATACATACTATGACAGAACCAACACATTCTGTGGGGATTCGAGGACATATTCTTTTGATAGTAATTATTAGTTATGATATTAAACGGGTGGTTTTTTTCTTGAGTTTTCGGATGTTTAGGCTGCGGTCTTAGGGGCTGCTTTTGGGTGCATTGAAGAAGTTTTGTGGAGTTGTTGTGAAGGATGTGTTCCATGTCGTTTGTAGTTACAGATGTCAGTAGGTCTACACACCATTGTCGGTGAAGGATGTGTTCCATGTCGTTTGTAGTTACAGATGTCAGTAGGCCTACACCATTGTCGGTGAAGAATGTGTTCCATGTCATTTGTAGTTACAGATGTCAGTAGGCCTACACACCATTGTCGGTGAAGAATGTGTTTCATGTCATTTGTAGTTACAGATGTCAGTAGGCCTACACACCATTGTCGGTGAAGAATGGCTGGTCAGTGTCACGAAGAAACGCGTTGACTTCATTGACATTCTTTATTATTTTGCCAAACAAAGGTGGTCATCTCTGCCAAGACACACTACACACCTAAATACCACTGACTACACACCTTAATAGCATTCATTACACACCTAAATAGCATTCATCACATACATAAACATGACACACTACACACTTAAAAATCAATCACTACACACCTGAAAAATCAATCACTAACACACCTGAATATGATATGCTAACACACACCTAAATATTTATCACCCAACACACACCTAAATATTTATCACCCAACACACACCTAAATATTTATCACCCAACACACACCTAAATATTTATCACCTAACCTAAATATTTGTCACACACCTAAATATTTATCACCTAACACACACCTAAATATTTATCACCTAACACACACCTAAATATTTATCACCTAACACACACCTAAATATTTGTCACCTAACACACACCTAAATATTTATCACCTAACACACACCTAAATATTTATCACCCAACACACACCTAAATATTTATCACCCAACACACACCTAAATATTTGTCACCTAACACACATCTAAATATTTATCACCCAACACACACTGAAATATTTATCACTCAACACACACCTAAATATTTGTCACTCAACACATGCATAAATATTGATCACTCAACACACACCTAAATATTGATCGCAAAACACACACCTAAATATTGATCACTAAAACACACACCTAAATACTTGATCACTCAACACACACGTAAATATGCATCACTCAACAAACACCTAACCTAAATATCACTACACACCTAAATGGTACTACACACCCTAAATATCACTCACTAGGTACACTTAAGTGTCACTCACTATACATCTAAATAGCAATCACTACACACCTAAAAAGCACTCACTACACACCTAAATGGTACTCACTACACCCTCTAATGGTACTCACACACCTAAATGGTACTCACACCTAAATGATACACACCTAAATGGTACTCACTAAACACCTAAATGGTACTCATTAAATACCTAAATGGTACTCACTACACACCTAAATGTACTCACTACACACCTAAATGGCACTCACTACACACCTAAATGGTACTCACTACACACCTAAATGGTACTCACTACACACCTAAATGGTACTCACTACACACCTAAATGGTACTCACTACACACCTAAATGGTACTCACTACACACCTAAATGGTACTCACTACACACCTAAATGGTACTCTACACACCTAAATGGTACTCACTACACACCTAAATGGTACTCACTGCACACCTAAATGGTACTCACTACACACCTAATTGTCACTCAGTACATACCTAAATAGAACTCACTACATACCTAAATCATACTCACTACACACCTAAATGGTACTCACTACACACCTAAATGGTACTCACTACACACCTAAATGGTACTCACTACACACCTAAATGGTACTCACTACACACCTAATTGTCACCCACTACACACCTAAAAGGTACTCATTGCACACCTAAATGGTACTCACTACACACCTAATTGTCACTCACTACACACCTAAATTTTACTCACTGCACACCTAAATGGTACTCACTGCACACCTAAATGTCACTTACTACACACCTAAATAGTACTCACTACACACCTAAATAGTACTCACTGCACACCTAAATGGTACTCACTACACACCTAAATGTCACTCACTACACACCTAAATGGTACTCACTACACACCTAAATGGTACTCACTACACACCTAAATGGTACTCACTACACACCTAAATGTCACTCACTACACACCTAAATGTCACTCACTACACACCTAAATGGTACTACACTACACACCTAAATGGTACTCACTACACACCTAAATGTACTCACTACACACCTAAATGGTACTAACTACACACCTAAATGGTCACTCACTACACACCTAAATGGTACTCACTACACACCTAAATGGTACTCACTACACACCTAAATGGTACTCACTACACACCTAAATGGTACTCACTACACACCTAAATGGTACTCACTACACACCTAAATGGTACTCACTACACACCTAAATGGTCACTCACTACACACCTAAATGGTACTCACTACACACCTAAATGGTACTCACTACACACCTAAAATGGTACTCACTACACACCTAAATGGTACTCACTACACACCTAAATGGTACTCACTACACACCTAAATGGTACTCACTACACACCTAAATGTACTCACTACACACCTAAATGGTACTCACTACACACCTAAATGTACTCTACACACAAATGTCACCACTCCTAAATGGTACTCACTACAAACCTAAATGGTACTCACTACACACCTAAATGTCACTCACTACACACCTAAATGGTACTCACTACACACCTAAATTGTCACTCATTACTCAAACACCTAAATGGTACTCACTACACACCTAAATGTCACTCACTACACACCTAAATGTCACTCACTACACACCTAAATGTCACTCACTAACACAACCTAAATGTCACTCACTACACACCTAAATGGTACTTACTACACACCTAAATGTACTCACTACACACCTAAATGTCACTTACTACACACCTAAATGTCACTCACTACACACCTAAATGGTCACTAAATGTCACTCACACACCTAAATGTCACTCACTACACACCTAAATGTCACTCACTACACACCTAAATGTCACACTACACACCTAAATGTCACTACTACTACAAACCTAAATGTCACTCACTACACACCTAAATGTCACTCACTACACACCTAAATGTCACTCACTACACACTTAAATGTCACTTACTACACACCTAAATGTCACTTACTACACACCTAAATGTCACTCACTACACACCTAAATGATACTACACACCTAAATGTACTCACCTAACACCTATGTCACTCACTACACACCTAAATGATACTCACTACACACCTAAATGATACTCACTACACACCTAAATGATACTCACTACACACCTAAATGTCACTCACTACACACCTAAATGTACTCACTCACTACACACCTAAATGTCACTCACTACACACCTAAATGTCACTCACTACACACCTAAATGTCACACACCTAAATGTCACTCACTACACACCTAAATGTACTCACTACACACCTAAATGTCACTCACTACACACCTAAATGTCACTCACTACACACCTAAATGTCACTCACTACACACCTAAATGTCACTTACTACACACCTAAATGTCACTCACTACACACCTAAATGTCACTCACTACACACCTAAATGGTCACTCACTACACACCTAAATGTCACTCACTACACACCTAAATGGTACTCACTACACACCTAAATGTCACTCACTACACACCTAAATGTCACTCACTACACACCTAAATGGTCACTCACTACACACCTAAATGTCACTCACTACACACCTAAATGGTACTAAATGTCACTACACACCTAAATGACACTCACTACACACCTAAATGGTACTCACTACACACCTAAATGGTACTCACTACACACCTAAATGGTACTCACTACACACCTAAATGATCACTACACACCTGAATGACACTCACTACACCTAAATGGTACTCACTACACACCTAAATGTCACTCACTACACACCTAAATGGTACTCACTACACACTAAATTGAAACTCACAACAAACCTAAATGGTACTCACTACACACCTAAATGGTACTCACTACACACCTAAATGACACTCACTACACACCTAAAAAGCACTCACTACACACCTAAATGGTACTCCACACCAACACACCTAAATGTCACTCACTACACACCTAAATGGTACTCACTACACACCTAAATGATACTCACTACACACCTAAATGATACTCACTACACACCTAAATGAAACTCACTACACACCTAAATGACACTCACTACACACCTAAATGGTACTCACTACACACCTAAATGGTACTCACTACACACCTAAATGGTACTCACTACACACCTAAATGATACTCACTACACACCTAAATGATACTCACTACACACCTAAATGGTACTCACTACACACCTAAATGATACTCACTACACACCTAAATGGTACTCACTACACACCTAAATGATACTCACTACACACCTAAATGGTACTCACTACACACCTAAATGACACTCACTACACACCTAAATGGTACTCACTACACACCTAAATGGTACTCACTACACACCTAAATGACACTCACTACATGGTACCTAAATGGTACTCACTACACACCTAAATGACACTCACTACACACCTAAATGGTACTCACTACACACCTAAATGGTACTCACTACACACCTAAATGGTACTCACTACACACCTAAATGGTACTCACTACACACCTAAATGGTACTCACTACACACCTAAATGGTACTCACTACACACCTAAATGGTCACTCACTACACACCTAAATGATACTCACTACACACCTAAATGGTACTCACTACACCTAAATGATACTCACTACACACCTAAATGGTACTCACTACACACCTAAATCATACTCACTACACACCTACCTAAATGGTACTCACTACACACCTAAATGATACTCACTACACACCTAAATGATACTCACTACACACCTAAATGGTACTCACTACACACCTAAATGGTACTCACTACACACCTAAATGGTACTCACTACACACCTAAATGGTACTCACTACACACCTAAATGGTACTCACTACACACCTAAATGGTACTCACTACACACCTAAATGGTACTCACTACACACCTAAATGTAACTCACCTTACACCTAAATGAACTCACTACACACCTAAATCACTCACTACACCTAAATGGTACTCACTACACACCTAAATGGTACTCACTACACACCTAAATTGTACTCACTACACACCTAAATGGTACTCATTACACACCTAATGGTACTCACTACACACCTAAATGTCACTCACTACACACCTAAATGGTACACACTACACACCTAAATGTCACTCACTACACACCTAAATGGTACTCACTACACACCTAAATGGTACTCACTACACACCTAAATGGTACTCACTACACACCTAAATGGTACTCACTGCACACCTAAATTGTACTCACTACACACCTAAATGGTCACTCACCTCACACCTAAATGTCACTCACTACACACCTAAATGGTACTAAATGTCACTACACACCTAATTGGTACTCACTACACACCTAAATGGTACTACCACACCTAAATGTCACTCACTACACACCTAATTGTCACTTACTACACACCTAAATGTCACTCACTACACACCTAAATGTCACTCACTACACACCTAAATGTCACTCACTACACACCTAAATGTACTCACTACACACCTAAATGGTACTCACTACACACCTAAATGATACTTACTACACACCTAAATGTACTCACTACACACCTAAATGATACTCACTACACACCTAAATGTACTCACTACACACCTAAATGTCACTACTCACTACACACCTAAATGTCACTCACTACACACCTAAATGTCACTCACTACACACCTAAATGTCACTCCCAACACACCTAAATGTCACTTACTACACACCTAAATGTCACTCACTACACACCTAAATGGTACTCACTACACACCTAAATGTCACTCACTACACACCTAAATGTCACTCACTACACACCTAAATGTCACTTACATTACACACCTAAATGTCACTCACTACACACCTAAATGTCACTTACTACACACCTAAATGTCACTCACTACACACCTAAATGTCACTCACTACACACCTAAATGTCACTCACTACACACCTAAATGTCACTTACTACACACCTAAATGTCACTTACTACACACCTAAATGTCACTCACTACACACCTAAATGTCACTCACTACACACCTAAATGTCACTTACTACACACCTAAATGTCACTCACTACACACCTAAATGTACTCACTACACACCTAAATGTCACTCACTACACACCTAAATGTCACTCACTACACACCTAAATGTCACTCACTACACACCTAAATGGTACTCACTACACACCTAAATGTCACTCACTACAATCTAAATGGTACTCATTACACTACACACCTAAATGTCACTCACTACACACCTAAATGTCACTCACTACACACCTAAATGTCACTCACTACACACCTAAATGTCACTCACTACACACCTAAATGGTACTCACTACACACTTAATTGTTACTCCCAACAAAATTAATGGTACTCACTACAAACCTAAATGGTCCTCATTACACACCTAAATGTCACTCACTACACACCTAAAAAGCAATCACTACACACCTAAATAGTACTTACTAAACACCTAAATGTCACTCACTACACACCTAAATGTCACTACACTAAATGGCACCTAAATGTCACTCACTACACACCTAAATGTCACTCACTACACACCTAAATGTCACTCACTACACACCTAAATGTCACTCACTACACACCTAAATGATACTCACTACACACCTAAATGTCACTCACTACACACCTAAATGTCACTCACTACACACCTAAATGATACTCACTACACACCTAAATGACACTCACTACACACCTAAATGTACTCACTACACACCTAAATGTCACTCACTACACACCTAAATGGTACTCACTACACACCCTAAATGGTCCTCACTACACACCTAAATGTCACTCACTACACACCTAAATGGTACTCACTACACACCTAAATGATACTCACTACACACCTAAATGGTACACTCACACCTACTACTACACCTAAATGTCACTCACTACACACCTAAATGGTACTCACTACACACCTAAATGTCACTCACTACACACCTAAATGTTACTCACTACACACCTAAATGTCACTCACTACACACCTAAATGTCACTCACTACACACCTAAATGGTACTCACTACACACCTAAATGGTACTCACTACACACCTAAATGGTACTCACTACACACCTAAATGGTACTCACTACACACCTAAATGATACTCACTACACACCTAAATGATACTCACTACACACCTAAATGATACTCACTACACACCTAAATGACACTCACTACACACCTAAATGATACTCACTACACACCTAAATGATACTCACTACACACCTAAATGATACTCACTACACACCTAAATGGTACTCACTACACACCTAAATGGTACACTACACACTAAATGTCACTCACTACACACCTAAATGGTACTCACTACACACCTAAATGACACTCACTACACACCTAAATGGTACTCACACCTAAATGGTACACTACACCTAAATGATACTCACTACACACCTAAATGGTACTCACTACACACCTAAATGATACTCACTACACACCTAAATGGTACTCACTACACACCTAAATGGTACTCACTACACACCTAAATGTAACTCACTACACACCTAAATGGTACTCACTACACACCTAAATGGTACTCACTACACACCTAAATGGTACTCACTACACACCTAATGGTACTCACTACACTCAAATGGTACTACACACCTAAATGGTACTCACTACACACCTAAATGGTACTCACTACACACCTAAATGGTACTCACTACACACCTAAATGGTACTCACTACACACCTAAATGGTACTCACTACACACCTAAATGGTACTCACTACACACCTAAATCACTCACTACACACCTAAATGGTACTCACTACACACCTAAATGGTACTCACTACACACCTAAATGGTACTCACTACACACCTAAATTGTACTCATTACACACCTAAATTGTACTCACTTACAAACCTAAATGGTACTCACTACACACCTAAATGGTCACTCACTACACACCTAAATTTCATAAATGGTACCACTACACACCTAAAAAGTCACTCCCTAACACCAAAATTAAATGGTACTCACTACACACCTAAATGGTACTCACTACACACCTAAATGGTACTCACTACACACCTAAATGGTACTCATTACACACCTAAATTGTCACTCACTACACACCTAAATGGTACTCACTTACTCACACCTAAATGTCACTCACTACACACCTAAATTTCACTCACTAAATGGTACACACCTAAATTTACTCACTACACACTTAAATGTCACTCACTACACACCTAAATGATACTCACTACACACCTAAATGTCACTCACTACACACCTAAATGGTACTCACTACACACCTAAATGGTACTCACTACACACCTAAATGGTACTCACTACACACCTAAATGGTACTCACTACACACCTAAATGATACTCACTACACACCTAAATGGTACTCACTCACTACACACCTAAATGGTACTCACTACACACCTAAATGTACTCACTACACACCTAAATGATACTCACTACACACCTAAATGTACTCACTACACACCTAAATGATACTCACTACACACCTAAATGGTACTCACACACCTAAATCAGTACTCACTACACACTTAAATGTACATAAATGGTACTCACTACACACCTAAATGGTACTCACTACAAACCTAAATGGTACTCACTACACACCTAAATGTCACTCACTTACACACCTAAATGGTACTCACTACACACCTAAATGTCTCCCACACACCTGGTACTCACTACACCTAAATGTACTCACTACACACCTAAATGTCTCATTACACACCTAAATGGTACTCATTACACACCTAAATGTCACTCACTACACACCTAAATGTCACTCACTACACACCTAAATGTACTCACTACACACCTAAATGTCACTCACTACACTCCTAAATGTCACTCACTACACACCTAAATGTCACTCACTACACACCTAAATGTCACTCACTACACACCTAAATGTCATTACTACACACCTAAATGTCACTTACTACACACCTAAATGATACTCACTACACACCTAAATGTACTCACTCACTAATGATACTCACACACACCTAAATGATACTCACTACACACCTAAATGATACTCACTACACACCTAAATGGTACTCACTACACACCTAAATGTCACTCACTAAATGAACTCACCTAAATGTACTCACTACACACCTAAATGATACTCACTACACACCTAAATGGTACTCACTACACACCTAAATGTCACTCACTACACACCTAAATGGTACTCACTACACACCTAAATGTCACTCACTACACAATTAAATGGTCACTCACTACACACCTAAATGTCACTCACTACACACCTAAATGTCACTCACTACACACCTAAATGTCACTCACTACACACCTAAATGTACTTACTAAACACCTAAATGTCACTCACTACACACCTAAATGTACTCACTACACACCTAAATGTCACTCACCTAAATGGTACTCACTACACACCTAAATGTCACTCACTACACACCTAAATGTCACTCACTACACACCTAAATGTCACTCACTCACTACACACTAAATGTCACTCACTACACACCTAAATGTCACTCACTACACACCTAAATGTCACTCACTACACACCTAAATGGTACTCACTACACACCTAAATGTCACTACACACCTAAACCTAAACCTGGTACTCACTACACACCTAAATGGTACTCACTACACACCTAAATGGTACTCACTACACACCTAAATGTACTCTACAAACCTAAATGTACTCACTCACCTAAATGGTACTCACCACCTAAATGTCACTCACTACACACCTAAATGTACTCACTACACACCTAAATGTCACTCACTACAAACCTAAATGGTACTCACTACACACCTAAATGGTCACTCACTACACACCTAATTGGTACTCACTACACACCTAAATGACAATCCTAAATGGTACTCACTACAACCCTAAATGGTACTCACTACACACCTAAATGATACTCACTACACACCTAAATCACTTCACTACAAACCTAAATGGTACTCACTACACACCTAAATTGTACTCACTACACACCTAAATGGTACTCACTACACACCTAAATGATACTCACTACACACCTAAATGGTACTCACTACACACCTAAATGTCACTCACTACACACCTAAATGATACTCACTACACACCTAAATGACACTCACTACACACCTAAATGTACTCACTACACACCTAAATGATACTCACTACACACCTAAATGGTACTCACTACACACCTAAAAATGATACTCACTACACACCTAAATGGTACTCACTACACACCTAAATGGTACTCACTACTCACTACACACCTAAATGATACTCACTACACACCTAAATGACACTCACTACACACCTAAATGATACTCACTACACACCTAAATGTCACTCACTACACACCTAAATGATACTCACTACACACCTAAATGTCACTCACTACACACCTAAATGTCACTCACTACACACCTAAATGTCACTCACTACACACCTAAATGTCACTCACTACACACCTAAATGACACTTACTAAATGGTACTCACTACACACCTAAATGACACTCACTACACACCTAAATGATACTCACTACACACCTAAATGATACTCACTACACACCTAAATGACACTCACTACACACCTAAATGATACTCACTACACACCTAAATGTCACTCACTACACACCTAAATGGTACTCACTACACACCTAAATGGTACTCACTACACAAATGTCACTCACTACACACCTAAATGACACTCACTACACAATGGTACTCACTACACACCTAAATGACACTCACTACACACCTAAATGGTACTCACTACACACCTAAATGTCACTCACTACACACCTAAATGGTACTCACTACACACCTAAATGGTACTCACCCTAAATGGTACTGCACACCTAAATGGTACTCACTACACACCTAAATGATCTCACTACACACTAAATGTCACTCACTACACTAAATGTCCACTCACTACACACCTAAATGGTACTCACTACACACCTAAATGTACTCACTACACACCTAAATGTCACTCTCACTACACCTAAATGTCACTCACTACACACCTAAATGTCCACTCACTACACACCTAAATGTCCACCTCACTACACACCTAAATGTCACTCACTACACACCTAAATGTCCATCACTACACACCTAAATGGTACTCACTACACACCTAAATGTCACTCACTACACACCTAAATGTACACTCACTACACACCTAAATGTCCTCACTACACACCTAAATGATCACTCACTACACACCTAAATGTCACTCACTACACACCTAAATGTCCTCACTACACACCTAAATGGTACTCACTACACACCTAAATGTACATCACTACACACCTAAATGGTACTCACTACACACCTAAATGGTCCACCCACTACACACCTAAATGTCACTCACTACACACCTAAATGGTACTCACTACACACCTAAATGGTACTCACTACACACCTAAATGTCACTCACTACACACCTAAATGTCACTCACTACACACCTAAATGGTACTCACTACACACCTAAATGTCACTCACTCACACACACCTAAATGGTACTCACTACACACCTAAATGGTACTCACTACACACCTAAATGGTACTCACTACACACCTAAATGGTACTCACTACACACCTAAATGGTACTCACTACACACCTAAATGGTACTCACTACACACCTAAATGGTACTCACTACACACCTAAATGTCACTCACTACACACCTAAATGGTACTCACTACACACCTAATGTAACAAAACCTAAATGGTACTACTACACACCTAAATGGTCCTCACTACACACCTAAATGGTACTCACTACACACCTAAATGGTACTCACTACACACCTAAATGGTCACTCACTACACACCTAAATGGTACTCACTACACACCTAAATGTCACTCACTACACACCTAAATGGTACTCACTACACACCTAATTGTCACTCACTACACACCTAAATGGTACTCACTACACACCTAAATGACACTCACTACACACCTAAATGGTACTCACTACACACCTAAATGGTCTCACTACACACCTAAATGTCACTCACACCTACTACACACACTAAATGATACTCACTACACACCTGAATGGTACTCACTACAAACCTAAATGGTACTCACTACACACCTAAATGATACTCACTACACACCTAAATGATACTCACTACACACCTAAATGATACTCACTACACACCTAAATGATACTCTACACTCACTTCACACCTAAATGACACTCACTACACACCTAAATGATACTCACTACACACCTAAATGATACTCACTACACACCTAAATGTCTCACTACACACCTAAATGATACTCACTACACACCTAAATCATACTCACTACACACCTAAATGATACTCACTACACACCTAAATGGTACTCACTACACACCTAAAATGATACTCACTACACACCTAAATGCCCTCACTACACACCTAAATGGTACTCACTACACACCTAAATGATACTCACTACACACCTAAATGATACTCACACCTAAATGTCACTCCCTACAAAATTAATGATACTCACTACACACCTAAATGATACTCACTCACTAAATGATACCTACACCCTAAATGACACTCACTACAGACCTAAATGATACTCACTACACACCTAAATGACACTTACTACACACCTAAATGACACTCACTACACACCTAAATGGTACTCACTACACACCTAAATGGTACTACTGGCTAACACCTAAATGACACTCACTACACACCTAAATGGTACTCACTACACACCTAAATGGTACTCACTACACACCTAAATGGTACTCACTACACACCTAAATGGTACTCACTACACCTAAATCATCCTCACTACACACCTAAATGGTACTCACTACACAATTAAATGGTACTCACTACAAACCTAAATGGTACTCCTACACACCTAAATGTCCTCACTACACACCTAAATGGTACTCACTACACACCTAAATGGTACTCACTACAAACCTAAATGGTCCTCACTACACACCTAAATGGTACTCCACTACACACCTAAATGGTACTCACTACACACCTAAATGGTACTCACTACACACCTAAATGGTACTCACTACACACCTAAATGACACTCACTACACACCTAAATGGTACTCACTACACACCTAAATGGTACTCACTACACACCTAAATGTCACTCACTACACACCTAAATGATACTCACTACACACCTAAATGACACTCACTACACACCTAAATGGTACTCACTACACACCTAAATCATACTCACTACACACCTAAATGGTACTCACTACACACCTAAATGATACTCACTACACACCTAAATGATACTCACTACACACCTAAATGGTACTCACTACACACCTAAATGAACTCACTACACACCTAAATGATACTCACTTGCACACCTAAATGGTACTCACTACACACTCTAAAACCTGTCACTCACTACACACCTAAATGATACTACTCACTGACACACCTAAATGATACTACTAGCACACCTAAATGATACTCACTACACAATACTAAATGGTACTCACTACACACCTAAATGATACTCACTACACACCTAAATGACACTCACTACACACCTAAATGTACTCACTACACACCTAAATGGTACTCACTACACACCTAAATGATACTCACTACACACCTAAATGATACTCACTACACACCTAAATGATACTCACTACACACCTAAATGTACTCACTACACACCTAAATGGTACTCACTACACACCTAAATGATACTCACTACACCTAAATACACTACTCACTACACACCTAAATGACACTAACTACACACCTTAATGGTACTCACTACACACCTAAATGGTACTCACTACACACCTAAATGACACTCACTACACACCTAAATGGTACTCACTACACACCTAAAATGGTACACACACCTAAATGGTACTCACTACACACCTAAATGGTACTACTACACACCTAAATCACACCTAAATGGTACTCACTACACACAAATGGTACTCACTACACACCTAAATGGTACTCACTACACACCTAAATAGTACTCACCTAAATGTCACTCACACACCTAAATGGTCACTCACTACACACCTAAATGGTACTCACTACACACCTAAATGGTACTCACTACACACCTAAATGGTACTCACTACACACCCTAAAATGGTACTCACTACACACCTAAATATCACTTACCTCACACCTAAATGGTACTCACTACACACCTAAATGGTACTACTACACACCTAAATGGATACCTACTACACACCTAAATGGTACACTTACAAACCTAAATGGTACCACACCTAAATGGTACTCACTACACTCACTAATTGTCAAATGGTCACTACACACCTAAATGGTCCTCACTACACACCTAAATGGTACTCACTACACACCTAAATGTCACTCACTACACACCTAAATAGTACTTACTACACACCTAAATGTCACTCACTACACACCTAAATGGTACTCATTGCACACCCTAAATGGTACACCTAACACCTGTCACTCACTACACACCTAAATGATACTCACTACACACCTAAATGACACTACTGCACACCTAAATGATACTCACTACACACCTAAATGGTACTCACTACACACCTAAATGATACTCACTACACACCTAAATGGTACTCAACACCCTAAATGTCACTCACTACACACCTAAATATGATACTCCTACACACCTAAATGGTACTAACTACACACCTAAATGGTACTCACTACACACCTAAATGGTACTCACTACACACCTAAATGTACTCACTACACACCTAAATGTACTCATTACACACCTAAAATGTACTCACTACACACCTAAATGGTACTCACTACACACCTAAATGTCACTTAATGGTACTACAAACACTAAATGGTACTCACTACACACCTAAATGTCACTCCTACACACCTAAATTGTACTCACTACACACCTAAATGGTACTCATTACACACCTAAATGGTACTCATTACACACCTAAATGCTACCACACCTAAATGTCACTCACTACACACCTAATTGTCACTTACCTCAACAAAATGTCACTCACTACACACCTAAATGGTCACTCACTACACACCTAAATGTCACTCACTACACACCTAAATGGTCACTCACTACACTCCTAATTGTCACTCACTACACACCTAAATGTCACTTACCTCACACCTAAATGTCACTCACTACACACCTAAATGTCACTCACTACACACCTAAATTGTCACTTACACTCACTTAAATGTCACTTACTAAATGTCACTCACTACACACCTAAATGGTACTCTCTACACAAATGGTACTGAACACCTAAATGTCACTCACTACACACCTAAATGTCACTCACTACACACCTAAATGTCACTCACTACACACCTAAATGATGTACTCACTACACACACACCTAAATGGTACTCACTACACACCTAAATGATACTCACTACACACCTAAATGATACTCACTACACACCTAAATGATACTCACTACACACCTAAATGTCACTCACTACACACCTAAATGTCACTCACTACACACCTAAATGTCACTCACTACACACCTAAATGTCACTTACTACACACCTAAATGTCACTCACTACACACCTAAATGTCACTCACTACACACCTAAATGTCACTCACTACACACCTAAATGGTACTCACTACACACCTAAATGTCACTCACTACACACCTAAATGTCACTTACTACACACCTAAATGGTACTTACTACACACCTAAATGTCACTCACTACACACCTAAATGTCACTCACTACACACCTAAATGTCCTCTACACACCTAAATGTCACTCACTACACACCTAAATGTCACTCACTACACACCTAAATGTCACTCACTACACACCTAAATGTCACTCCTACAAACCTAAATGTCACTCACTACACACCTAAATGTCCTCACTACACACCTAAATGGTCACTCACTACACACCTAAATGTCACTTACTACACACCTAAATGTCACTCCTCTAAATGGTACTACACACACCTAAATGTCACTCACTACATACCTAAATGGTACTCACTACACACCTAAATGTCACTCTAAATGGTACACACCTAAATGTCACTCACTACACACCTAAATGGTACTCACTACACACCTAAATGTTACTCCCTACACACCTAAATGTCACTCACTACAAACCTAAATGGTACTCACTACACACCTAAATGTCCTCACTACACCAACCTAAAATTAAATGCAATCACTACACACCTAAATGGTCCTTACTAAACACCTAAATGTCACTACTACACACCTAAATGCACTCACTACACACCTAAATGATACTCACTACACACCTAAATGTCACTCACTACACACCTAAATGATACTCACTACACCCTAAATGGCACTCACTACACACCTAAATGATCACTCACTACACACCTAAATGGTACTCACTACACACCTAAATGTCACTCACTACACACCTAAATGATACTCACTACACACCTGAATGTACTCACTACACACCTAAATGTCACTCACTACACACCTAAATGTAACTCACTACACACCTGAATGTACTCACTACACACCTAAATGGTACTCACTACACACCTAAATTAATGGTACTCACTACAAACCTAAATGGTCCTCACACTTAAATGTCACACCTAAATGTCACTCACTACACACCTAAATGGTCCTCATCACACACCTAAATAGTCACCTACTACACACCTAAATGTCACTCACTACACCTAAATGTCACTTACTACACACCTAAATGGTACTCACTACACACCTAAATGTCACTCACTACACACCTAAATGGTACTCACTACACACTTAATGACACACCTAAATGTCACACCTAAATGTACTCACTACACACCTAAATGACACTCACTACACACCTAAATGTCCACTCACTACACACCTAAATGATACTCACTACACACCTGAATGACACTCACTACACACCTAAATGATACTCACTACACACCTGAATGACACTCACTACACACCTAAATGGTACTCACTACACACCTAAATGTACTCACTACACACCTAAATGGTCCTCACTACACACCTAAATGGTACTCACTACAAACCTAAATGGTCCTCACTACACACCTAAATGGTACTCACTACACACCTAAATGTACTCACTACACACCTGAATGATACTTCACTCACTACACACCTAAATGGTACTCACTACACACCTAAATGGTACTCACTACACACCTAAATGGTACTCACTACACACCTAAATGATACACACAAATGATACTACACACCTAAATGATACTACTCACTACACACCTAAATGGTACTCACTACACACCTAAATGGTACTCTACTACACCCTAAATGGTACTCACTACACACCTAAATGATACTCACTACACACCTAAATGATACTCACTACACACCTAAATGATACTCACTACACACCTAAATGATCCCTCACTACACACCTAAATGATACTCACTACACACCTAAATGATACTCACTACACACCTAAATGACACTCACTAAACACCTAAATGTACTCTACACACCTAAATGACACTCACTACACACCTAAATGACACTCACTACACACCTAAATGGTACTCACTACACACCTAAATGACACTCACTACACACCTAAATGGTACTCACTACACCTAAATGGTACTCACTACACACCTAAATGGTACTCACTACACACCTAAATGGTACTCACTACACACCTAAATGACACTCACTACACACCTAAATCATACTCACTACACACCTAAATGGTACTCCTACACACCTAAATGGTACTCACTACACACCTAAATGGTACTCACTACACACCTAAATGGTACTCACTACACACCTAAATGGTACTCCACTACACACCTAAATGTACTCACACACCTAAATGGTACTCTACACCTAAATCCTACTCAATGGTAAATGACTCACTACACACCTAAATGGTACTCACTACACACCTAAATGGTACTCACTACACCTAAATGGTACTCACTACACCTAAATGGTACTCACTACACACCTAAATGGTACTCACTGCACACCTAAATGGTACTCACTACACACCTAATTGTCACTCAGTACATACCTAAATAGAACTCACTACATACCTAAATCATACTCACTGCACCTAAATGGTACTCACTACACACCTAAATGGTACTCACTACACACCTAAATGGTACTCACTACACACCTAAATGGTACTCACTACACACCTAATTGTCACCCACTACACACCTAAAAGGTACTCATTGCACACCCACCTAAATGGTACTCACTACACACCTAATTGTCACTCACTACACACCTAAATTTTACTCACTGCACACCTAAATGGTACTCACTGCACACCTAAATTTCACTTACTACGCACTTAAATAGTACTCACTACACACCTAAATAGTATAGGTACTCACTGCACACTACACACCTCAATGGTACTCACTACACACCTAAATGTCACTCACTACACACCTAAATGGTACTCACTACACACCTAAATGGTACTCACTACACACCTAAATGGTACTCACTACACACCTAAATGGTACTCACTACACACCTAAATGGTACTCACTACACACCTAAATGGTACTCACTACACACCTAAATCATACTAACTACATCACCACACCCAAATGGTACTCACTACACACCTAAATGGTACTCACTACACACCTAAATGGTACTCATTACACACCTAAATTGTACTCATTACACACTTAAATTGTACTCATTACAAACCTAAGTGGTAGTCATTACACTAAATGTCACTCCCAACAAAATAAATGGTACTCACTACACACCTAATTGTCACTCCCAACAAAATTAATGGTACTCACTACACACCTAAATGGTACTCATTACACACCTAAATGGTACTCATTACACACCTAAATGGTACTCATTACACGTCTAATTGTCACTCACTACACACCTAAATATCACTTACCTCTCACACCTAAATGTCACTCACTACACACCTAAATTTCACTCACTAAACCTAAATACACACACCTAATTGTCACTTACTACACCTAAATGTCACTTACTACAACCCTAATTGTCACTTACTACACACCTAAATAGTCACCACTACACACTTAAATGTCACTCACTACACACCTAAATGTCATTACTACACACCTAAATGTCACTTACTACACACCTAAATGATACTCACTACACACCTAAATGATACTCACTACACACCTGAATGATACTTTACTACACACCTAAATGATACTCACTACACACCTAAAATGATACTCACTACACACCTGAATGATACTCACTACACAACTAAATGTCACTCCAATACACACCTAAATGATACACACTAAATGTCTTACTACACACTCTAAATGTCACTTACTACACACCTAAATGTCACTCACTCACCTAAATGTCACTCACTACACACCTAAATGTCACTCACTACACACCTAAATGTCACTCACTACACACCTAAATGTCACTCACTACACACCTAAATGTCACTCACTACACACCTAAATGTCACTTATTACACACCTAAATGTCACTCACTACACCTAAATGTCACTTACTACACACCTAAATGTCACTCACTACACACCTAAATGTCACTCACTACACACCTAAATGTCACTCACTACACACCTAAATGTCACTTACTACACACCTAAATGTCACTCACTACACACCTAAATGTCACTCACTACACACCTAAATGTCACTCACTACACCTAAATGTCACTCACTACACACCTAAATGTCACTCACTACACACCTAAATGTCACTCACTACACACCTAAATGTCACTCACTACACCTAAATGTCACTCACTACACACCTAAATGTACTCACTACACACCTAAATGTCACTCACTACACACTAAATGGTACTTACACACCTAAATGTCACTCACTACACACCTAAATGTACTCACTACACACCTAAATGTCACTCACTACACACCCATAAATGTCACTCACTACACACCTAAATGTCACTTACTCACTACACACCTAAATGGTACTCACTACACACCTAAATGGTCCTCATTACACACCTAAATGTCACTCACTACACACCTAAATGGTACTCACTACAAACCTAAATGTCACTCACTACACCCTAAATGTCACTCACTACACACCTAAATGCAACACTGTACCTAAATACTGTCACTCAACACACCTAAATGGTACTCACTACACACCTAAATGTCACTCACTACACACCTAAATGATACTCACTACACACCTAAATGTCACTCACTACACACCTAAATGTCACTCACTACACACCTAAATGACACTCACTACACACCTAAATGGTACTCACTACACACCTAAATGGTACTCACTACACACCTAAATGTCACTCACTACACACCTAAATGGTACTCACTACACTAATGACACTCACAACAAACCTAAATGGTACTCACTACACACCTAAATGGTCCTCACTACACACCTAAATGTCACTCACTACACACCTAAATGTCACTACACACCTAAATGGTACTTACTAAACACCTAAATGGTCACTCACTACACACCTAAATGTCCTCACTACACACCTAAATGCACTCACTACACACCTAATATGTACTTACTACACCTAAATGTCACTCACTACACACCTAAATGTCACTCACCACACCTAAATGATACTCTACACACCTAAATGATACTCACTACACACCTAAATGATACTCACTACACACCTAAATGACACTCACTACACACCTGAATGGTACTCACTACACACCTAAATGGTACTCACTACACACCTAAATGATACTCACTACACACCTAAATGACACTACTACACACCTAAATGGTACTCACTACACACCTAAATGTCCTCACTACACACCTAAATGGTCACTCACTACACACCTAAATGTCACTCACTACACACCTAAATGGTCCTCACTACACACCTAAATGGTACTCACTACACACCCTAAATGACACTCACTACACACCTAAATGATACTCACTACACACCTAAATGACACTCACTACACACCTAAATGTCACTCACTACACACCTAAATGATACTCACTACACACCTAAATGACACTCACTACACACCTAAATGTCACTCACTACACACCTAAATGTACTCACTACACACCTAAATGGTACTCACTACACACCTAAATGGTACTCACTACACACCTAAATGTCATACTCACTACACACCTAAATGTACTCACTACACACCTAAATGATACTCACTACACACCTAAATGGATACTCACTACACACCTAAATGATACTCACTACACACCTAAATGACTCACTACACACCTAAATGATACTCACTACACACCTAAATGATACTCACTACACACCTAAATGACACTCACTACACACCTAAATGATACTCACTACACACCTAAATGGCCTCACTACACACCTAAATGTCACTCACTACACACCTAAATGGTACTCACTACACACTTAATTGGTACTCCCAACCTAAATGGTACTTAATGGTACTCACTACAACACCTAAATGGTACCTCCTAAATTACACACCTAAATGTCACTCACTACACACCTAAATGGCAATCACTACACACCTAAATGGTACTTACTACACACCTAAATGTCACTCACTACACACCTAAATGGTCACTCAATGGCACTACACACCTAAATGACACTCACTACACACCTAAATGGTACTCACTACACACCTAAATGGTACTCACTACACACCTAAATGGTACTCACTAAATGGTACTCACTACACACCTAAATGGTACTCACTACACACCTAAATGGTACTCACTACACACCTAAATGGTACTCACTGCACACCTAAATGGTACTCACTACACACCTAAATGTCACTCACTACACCCTAAATGGTACTCACTACACACCTAAATCATACTCACTACACACCTAAATGGTACTCACTACACACCTAAATGGTACTCACAACACACCTAAATGGTACTCACTACACACCTAAATGGTACTCACTACACACCTAAATGTCACCCACTACACACCTAAAAAGCACTCATTGCACACCTTAATGGTACTCACTACACACCTAATTGTCACTCACTACACACCTAAATGTTACTCACTACACACCTAAATGGTACTCACTACACACCTAAATTTCACTCACTACACACCTAAATGACCACTACTCACCTAAATAGTACACACTGCACACCTAAATGGTACTCACTACACACCTAAATGGTACTCACTACACACCTAAATGTCACTCACTACACACCTAAATGGTACTCACTACACACCTAAATGGTACTCACTACACACCTAAATGGTACTCACTACACACCTACCTAACCTAATGGTCACTCACTACACACCTAAATGGTACTCACTACACACCTAAATGGTACTCACTACACACCTAAATGATACTCACTACACACCTAAATGGTACTCACTACACACCTAAATGTCACTCACTACACACCTAAATGGTACTCACTACACACCTAAATGGTACTCACTACACACCTAAATGGTACTCACTACACACCTAAATGGTACTCACTACACACCTAATGGTACTCACTACAAACCCTAAATGGTACTCACTACACACCTAAATGGTACTCACTACACACCTAAATGGTTCTCACTACACCTAAATGGTACTCACTACACACCTAAATGGTACTCACTACACACCTAAATGGTACTCACTACACATCTAATTGTCACTCACTACACACCTAAATGGTACTCACTACACACCTAATTGTCACTCACTACACACCCTAAATGGTACTCACTACACACCTAAATAGTACACTCACCTAAATGGTACTCTACACACCTAAATGGTACTCACTACACACCTAATGGTACTCACTACACCCTTAATGGTACTCACTACACACCTAAATAGTACTCACTACACACCTAAATCATACTAACTACAGACCTTAATGGTACTCACTACACACCTAAATGGTACTCACTACACACCTAAATGGTACTCATACTACACACCTAAATTGTACATTACACTTAAATTGTACTCATTACAAACCTAAATGGTAGTCATTACACACCTAAATGTCACTCCCAACAAAATAAATGGTACTCACTACACACCTAATTGTCACTCCCAACAAAATTAATGGTACTCACTACCTAAATGGTACTCATTACACACCTAAATGGTACTCATTACACACCTAAATGGTACTCACTACACACCTAATTGTCACTCACTACACACCTAAATATCACTTACCTCACACCTAAATGTCACTCACTACACACCTAAATTTCACTCACTACACACCTAATTGTCACTTACTACACACTTAAATGTCACTTACTACACTCCTAATTGTCACTTACTACACACCTAAATGTCACTTACTACACACTTAAATGTCACTACACTACACACCTAAATGTCACTTACACCTACACACCTAAATGTCACTTAATACACACCTAAATGATACTCACTACACACCTAAATGATACTCACTACACACCTGAATGATACTCACTACACACCTAAATGATCACTACACACCTAAATGATACTCACTACACACCTGAATGATACTACACTACACAACTAAATGTCACTCACTACACACCTAAATGATACTCACTACACACCTAAATGTCACTTACTACACACTAAATGTCACTTACTACACACCTAAATGTCACTCACTACACACCTAAATGTCACTCACTACACACCTAAATGTCACTCACTACACACCTAAATGTCACTCACTACACACCTAAATGTCTCACTAAATGTCACTACTACACCTAAATGTCACTCACTACACACCTAAATGTCACTCACTACACACCTAAATGTCACTCACTACACACCTAAATGTCACTCACTACACACCTAAATGTCACTCACTACACACTTAAATGTCACTCACTACACACCTAAATGTCACTTACTACACACCTAAATGTCACTTACTACACACCTAAATGTCACTCACTACACACCTAAATGTCACTCACTACACACCTAAATGTCACTCACTACACACCTAAATGTCACTCACTACACACCTAAATGTCACTCACTACACACCTAAATGTCACTCACTACACACCTAAATGTCACTCACTACACACCTAAATGTCACTCACTACACACCTAAATGGTACTCACTACACTAAATGTCACTCACTCACACATCTAAATGGTACTCACTACACACCTAAATGTCACTCACTACTGGAATGTCACTCACTACACACCTAAATGTCACTCACTACACACCTAAATGTCACTCAGTACACACCTAAATGGTACTCACTACATACTTAATTGTTACTCCCAACAAAATTAATGGTACTCACTACAAACCTAAATGGTCCTCATTACACACCTAAATGTCACTCACTACACACCTAAAAAGCAATCACTACACACCTAAATAGTACTTACTAAACACCTAAATGTCACTCACTACACACCTAAATGTCACTCACTACACACCTAAATGGTACTCACTCACACTAATTGTCACTCACTACACACCTTGTTGGTACTCACTACACACCTAAATGACACTCACTACACACCTAAATGGTACTCACTACACACCTAAATGACACTCACTACACACCTAAATGTCACTCACTACACACCTAAATGATACTTAATTACACACTGAATGACACTACTACACACCTAAATGTCTCACTCACTAAATGTAACTCACTACACACCTAAATGATACTCACTACACACTTAATTGTTACTGAATGACACTCACTAAATGACAAACACCTAAATGGTCACTACACACCTAAAAAGTACACCTAAATGTACTCACTCACCTAAATGTCACTCACTACCTAAATGGTACTCACTACACACCTAAATGGTACTCACTACAAACCTAATTGTCACTCACTACACACCTAAAATGGTACTCACACACCTAAATGACACTCACTACACACCTAAATGGTCCTCACTACACACCTAAATGAGTACTCACCTACAATGACTAAATGATACTCACTACACACCTGAATGACACTAAATGGTACTCACTACACACCTAAATGGTACACTCACTACAAACCTAAATGGTACTCACTACACACCTAAATGATACTCACTACACACCTAAATGACTCACTACACACCTCAATGACACTACTACACACCTAAATGATACTCACTACACACCTAAATGGTACTCACTACACACCTAAATGATACTCACTACACACCTAAATGACACTCACTACACACCTAAATGATACTCACTACACACCTAAATGATACTCACTACACACCTAAATGATACTCACTACACCTAAATGATACTCACTACACACCTAAATGATACTCACTACACACCTAAATGATACTCACTACACACCTAAATGATACTCACTATACACTACCTAAATGATACTCACTACACACCTAAATGATACTCACTACACACCTAAATGATACTCACTACACACCTAAATGACACTCACTACACACCTAAATGATACTCACTACCACACCTAAATGACACTACTACACACCTAAATGGTACTCACTACTAAATGATACTCACTACACACCTAAATGACACTCACTACACACCTAAATGGTACTCACTACACACCTAAATGATACCACTACACACCTAAATGACACTCACTACACACCTAAATGATACTCACTACACACCTAAATGACACTCACTACACACCTAAATGGTACTCACTACACACCTAAATGACACTCACTACACACCTAAATGACACTCACTACACACCTAAATGACACTCACTACACACCTAAATGATACTCACTACACACCTAAATGACACTCACTACACACCTAAATGATACTCACTACACACCTAAATGGTACTCACTACATAAATGATACTCACTACACACCTAAATGACACTCACTAAACCTAAATGATACTCACTACACACCTAAATGACACTCACTACACACCTCAATGACACTCACTACACACCTAAATGACACTCACTACACACCTCAATGGTACTCACTACACACCTAAATGATACTCACTAAACACTTCAATGGTACTCACTACACACCTAAATGGTACTCACTACACACCTAAATGGTACTCACTACACACCTACATGTCCATCACTACACACCTATATGTCCATTACTACACACCTACATGCCCATCACTACACACCTAAATGTCCATCACTACACACCTACATAAAATCCATCACTACACACCTAAATGTCCATTCACTACACACCTACATGCCTCATCACTACACACCTAAAATGACACTGTTACACACTTTAATATCACTACACACCTACATGTCCATCACTACACACCTATATGTCCATCACTACACACCTAAATGTCCATCACTACACACCTAAATGGTACTCACTACACACCTAAATGTACATCACTACACACCTAAATGTCCATCACTACACACCTATATGTCCACTCACTACACACCTAAATGTCCATCACTACACACCTACATGTCCATCACTACACACCAAATGGTACTCACTACACACCTAAATGTACATCACTACACACCTAAATGTACATCACTACACACCTACATGTCCAACACTACACACCTCAATGTCACTGACTACACACCTAAAACGTACTGATTACACACTTAATATCACACACTACACACCTAAATATCACTCAAAACACACCTAAATATTTATCACTCAACACACTCCTAAATATTTATCACTCAACACACACCTAAATGGTACTCACTACACACCTAAATGGTACACTACACACCTAAATGGTCCTCACTACACACCTAAATGGTACTCACTACACACTTAAATGGTACTAAATGGTACTCACTACACACCTAAATGGTACTCACTACACACCTAAATGGTACTCACTACACTCCTAAATCATACTCACTACACACCTAAATGGTACTCACTACACACCTAAATGGTACTCACTACACACCTAAATCATACTCACTACACACCTAAATGGTACTCACTACACACCTAAATGGTACTCACTACACACCTAATTGTCACTCCCAACAAAATTAATGGTACTCACTACACACCTAATTGTCACTTACTACACACCTAAATGGTACTCACTACACACCTAAATGGTACTCTACACACCTAATTGTCACACTAACACCTAAATGATCACTCACTACACACACTAAATGGTACTCACTACACACCTAAATGGTACTCACTACACACCTAATTGTCACTCACTACACACCTAAATGGTACTCACTACACACCTAATTGTCACTCCCAACAAAATTAATGGTACTCACTACACACCTAATTGTCACTCCCAACAAAATTAATGGTACTCACTACACACCTAATTGTCACTCCCAACAAAATTAATGGTACTCACTACACACCTTAATGGTACTGACTACACACCTAAATATTTATCACTCAACACGCATCTAACCTAAATATCACTCTCTACACACCTAAATGTCACTCACTACCCACCTAAATAGCATTCACTACACACTTAAATAGCACTCTCTACACACCTAAATAGCATTCACTACATACCTAAATAGCACTCTCTACACACCTAAATAGCATTCACTACACACCTAAATAGCACTCTCTACACACCTAAATAGCACTCTCTACACACCTAAATAGCACTCTCTACACACCTAAATAGCACTCTCTACACACGTAAATATCACTCACTACACACGTAAATATCACTCACCATACATCTAAATAGCACTCTCTACACACCTAAATATCATCACTACACACGTAAATATCACTCACCATACATCTAAATAGCACTCTCTACACACCTAAATAGCACTCTCTACACACGTAAAAATCCCTCACCACACATCTAAATAGCACTCTCTACACACCTAAATAGCACTCTACACACCTAAATAGCACTCACTACACACCTAAATAGCACTCTCTACACACCTAAATAGCACTCTCTACACACCTAAATAGCACTCTACACACCTAAATAGGACTCTCTACACACCTAAATAGCACTCTCTACACACGTAAATATCACTCACTACACACGTAAATATCACTCACCATACATCTAAATAGCACTCTCTACACACGTAAATATCACTCACCATACATCTAAATAGCATTCTCTACACACGTAAATATCACTCACCACACATCTTAATAGCTCTCTACACACCTAAATAGCACTCTCTACACACCTAAATAGCACTCTCTACACACCTAAATAGCACTCACACACCTAAATAAATAGCACTCTCTACACACCTAAATAGCACTCTCTACACACCTAAATAGCACTCTCTACACACCTAAATAGCACTCTCTACACACCTAAATAGCACTCTCTACACACCTAAATAGCACTCTCTACACACCTAAATAGCACTCTCTACACACCTAAATATCACTCACTACACACGTAAATACTCACTACACACGTCACCATACATCTAAATAGCACTCACTACACACCTAAATATCACTCACTACACACGTAAATATCACTCACCATACATCTAAATAACACTCTGTACACACCTAAATAGCACTCTCTCTACACACGTAAATGTCACTCACTACACATCTAAATAGCACTCTCTACACACCTAAATAGCACTCTACACACGTAAATATCCCTCACCACACATCTAATAGCACTCTCTACACACCTAAATAGCTCTCTACACACCTAAATAGCACTCTCACACACCTAAATAGCACTCACTACACACCTAAATAGCACTCTCTACACACCTAAATAGCACTCTCTACACACCTAAATAGCACTCTCTACACACCTAAATATCACTCACCATACATCTAAATAGCACTCTCTACACACGTAAATATCACCTACTAAATAGCACTCACTACACACCTAAATAGCACTCTCTACACACCTAAATAGCATTCACTACATACCTAAATAGCACTCTCTACACACCTAAATAGCATTCTACACACCTAAATAGCACTCTCTACACACCTAAATAGCACTCTCTACACACCTAAATAGCACTCTCTACACACCTAAATAGCACTCTCTACACACCTAAATATCACTCACTACACACGTAAATATCACTCACCATACATCTAAATAGCACTCTCTACACACCTAAATATCACTACACTACACACGTAAATATCACTCACCATACATCTAAATAGCACTCTCTACACACGTAAATAGCACTCTACACACGTAAATATCACTCACTACACATCTAAATATCACTCTCTACACATGTAAATAGCACTCTCTACACACGTAAATATCCCTCACCACACATCTAATAGCACTCTCTACACACCTAAATAGCACTCTACACACCTAAATAGCACTCTCTACACACCTAAATAGCACTCACTACACACCTAAATAGCACTCTCTACACACCTAAATAGCACTCTCCTACACACCTAAATAGCACTCTCTACACACCTAAATATCACTCACCATACATCTAAATAGCACTCTCTACACACGTAAATATCACCTACCACACACCTAAATAGCACTCACTACACACCTAAATTGCACTCTCTACACACCTAAATAGCATTCACTACATACCTAAATAGCACTCTCTACACACCTAAATAGCATTCACTACACACCTAAATAGCACTCTCTACACACCTAAATAGCACTCTCTACACACCTAAATAGCACTCTCTACACACCTAAATAGCACTCTCTACACACGTAAATATCACTCACTACACACGTAAATATCACTCACCATACATCTAAATAGCACTCTCTACACACCTAAATATCACTCACTACACACGTAAATATCACTCACCATACATCTAAATAGCACTCTCTACACACGTAAATAGCACTCTACACAAGTAAATATCACTCACCACACATCTAAATAGCACTCTCTACACACCTAAATAGCACTCTCTACACACCTAAATAGCACTCTCTACACACCTAAATAGCACTCTCTACACACCTAAATAGCACTCTCTACACACGTAAATATCACTCACTACACACGTAAATATCACTCACCATACATCTAAATAGCACTCTCTACACACGTAAATATCACTCACCATACATCTAAATAGCATTCTCTACACACGTAAATATCACTCACCACACATCTTAATAGCACTCTCTACACACCTAAATAGCACTCTCTACACACCTAAATAGCACTCTCTACACACCTAAATAGCACTCTCTACACACCTAAATAGCACTCTCTACACACCTAAATAGCACTCTACACACCTAAATAGCACTCTCTACACACCTAAATAGCACTCTCTACACACCTAAATAGCACTCTCTACACACTAAATATCACTCACCATACATCTAAATAGCACTCTCTACACACGTAAATATCACCTACCACACACCTAAATAGCACTGACTACACACCTAAATAGCACTCTCTACACACCTAAATAGCACTCTCTACACACCTAAATAGCACTCTCTACACACCTAAATAGCATTCACTACACACCTAAATAGCACTCTCTACACACCTAAATAGCACTCTACACACCTAAATAGCACTCTCTACACACCTAAATAGCACTCTCTACACACCTAAATATTACTCACTACACACGTAAATATCACTCACCATACATCTAAATAGCACTCTCTACACACTAAATATCACTCACTACACACGTAAATATCACTCACCATACATCTAAATAGCACTCTCTACACACGTAAATAGCACTCTCTACACAAGTAAATATCACTCATCACACATCTAAATAGCACTCTCTACACACCTAAATATCACTCTCTACACACCTAAATAGCACTCACTACACACCTAAATAGCACTCTCTACACACCTAAATAGCACTCTCCACACACCTAAATAGCACTCTCTACACACCTAAATAGCACTCTACACACGTAAATATCACTCACTACACACGTAAATATCACTCACCAACATCTAAATAGCACTCTCTACACACGTAAATATCACTCACCATACATCTAAATATCACTCTCTACACACGTAAATATCACTCACTACATCTAAATAGCATTCTCTACACACCTAAATAGCACTCTCTACACACCTAAATAGCACTCTCTACACACCTAAATAGCACTCTCTACACACCTAAATAGCACTCACTACACACCTAAATAGCACTCACTACACACCTAAATAGCACTCTCTACACACCTAAATAGCACTCTACACACCTAAATGATACTCACTACACACTTAAATAATTGTACTCACTACACACCTAAATGGTACTCACTACACACCTAATTGTCATAGCACTCACTACACACCTAAATGGTACTCACTACACACCTATTGTCACTCCCAATTGTCACTCTACACACCTAAATGGTACTCACTACACACCTAAATGGTACTCACTACACACCTAATTGTCACTCACTACACACCTAAATGATACTCACTACACACTCTAAATGGTACTCACTACACACCTGAATGGTACTCACTACACACCTAATTGTCACTCACTACACACCTAAATGGTACTCACTACACACTAAATAGCACTCCCTACACACTTAAATAATACAACCTAAATAGCACTCACTACACACCTAAATAATGGTACTCACTACACACCTAAATATCATTCCCCAACAAAATAAATGGTACTCTCTACACACCTAAATAGCACTCACTACCCACCTAAATAGCATTCACTACACACTTAAATAGCACTCTCACACACCTAAATAGCATTCTCTACACACCTAAATAGCACTCTCTACACACCTAAATAGCATTCACTACACACCTAAATAGCACACACCTAAATATTATCACTCTACACACCTAAATAGCACTCTCTACACACGTAAATAGCACTCACACACCTAAATAGCACTCTCTACACACGTAAATATCACTCACTACACACCTAAATATCACTCACCATACATCTAAATAGCACTCTCACACCTAAATAGCACTCACTACACACGTAAATACTCACTCACCTAAATACATCTAAACGTAAATAGCACTCTCTACACACGTAAATATCACTCTACCACACATCTAAATATCACTCACCACACATCTAAATAGCACTCTACACCTAAATAGCACTCTCTACACACCTAAATAGCACTCTCTACACACCTAAATAGCACTCTCTACACACCTAAATAGCACTCTCTACACACCTAAATAGCACTCTCTACACACCTAAATAGCACTCTCTACACACCACTCACTACACCTAAATAGCACTCACTACACACCTAAATATCACTCACTACACACCTAAATATCACTCACCATACCTAAATAGCATTCTCTAACACGTAAATATCAGCACACATCTTAATAGCGCTCTCTACACACCTAAATATCACTCTCTACACACCTAAATAGCACTCTCTACACACCTAAATAGCACTCTACACACCTAAATAGCACTCTCTCTCTAATATCACTCACTACACACGTAAATATCACTCACCATACATCTAAATAGCACTCTCTACACACCTAAATATCACTCACTACACACGTAAATATCACTCACCATACATCTAAATAACACTCTGTACACACCTAAATAGCACTCTCTACACACCTAAATAGCACTCACTACACATCTAAATAGCACTCTCTACACACCTAAATAGCACTCTCTACACACCTCAAATCTAATTGCACTCTCTAACACCTAAATAGCACTCTACACACCTAAATAGCACTCTACACACCTAAATATCACTCTACTACACACCTAAATAGCACTCTCTACACACCTAAATAGCACTCTCTACACACCTAAATAGCACTCACTACACACCTAAATATCACTCACCATACATCTAAATAGCACTCTACTACATACCTAAATATCACTCTACACACCTAAATAGCACTCTCTACACACCTAAATAGCACTCTCTACACACCTAAATAGCACTCTACACACCTAAATAGCACTCTCTACACACCTAAATAGCATTCTCTACACACCTAAATATAGCACTCACTACACACCTAAATATCACTCTCTACACACCTAAATAGCACTCTCTACACACCTAAATATCACTCACTACACACGTAAATATCACTCACCATACATCTAAATAGCACTCTCTACACACCTAAATATCACTCTCTACACAAGTAAATATCACTCACCACACATCTAAATAGCACTCTCTACACACCTAAATAGCACTCACTACACACCTAAATAGCACTCTACACATCTAAATAGCACTCACACCACCTAAATAGCACTCTCTACACACCTAAATAGCACTCTCTACACACCTAAATAGCACTCTCTACACCTAAATAGCACTCTCTACACACCTAAATATCACTCACTACACACGTAAATATCACTCACTACACGTAAATATCACTCACCATACATCTAAATAGCACTCTCTACACACGTAAATATCACTCACCATACATCTAAATAGCATTCTCTACACACCTAAATATCACTCTACACTCATCTTAATAGCGCTCTCTACACACCTAAATAGCACTCTCTACACACCTAAATAGCACTCTCTACACACCTAAATAGCACTCTCTACACACCTAAATAGCACTCTCTACACACCTAAATAGCACTCACTACACACCTAAATAGCACTCTCTACACACCTAAATATCACTCTCTACATCTAAATAGCACTCTCTACACACCTAAATATCACTCACCATACATCTAAATAGCACTCTACACACGTAAATATCACCTACTACACACCTAAATAGCATTCTACCTACACTCTACCTAAATAGCATTCTCTACACACCTAAATAGCACTCACTACACACCTAAATAGCACTCTACACACCTAAATAGCACTCTCTACACACCTAAATAGCACTCTCTCTAAATAGCACACACCTAAATAGCACTCTCTACACACGTAAATATTACTCACTACACACGTAAATATCACTCACCACACATCTAAATAGCACTCTACACACCTAAATATCACTCACTACACACGTAAATATCACTCACCATACATCTAAATAGCACTCTCTACACACGTAAATAGCACTCTCTACACAAGTAAATATCACTCATCACACATCTAAATAGCACTCTCTACACACCTAAATAGCACTCTCTACACACCTAAATAGCACTCACTACACACCTAAATAGCACTCTCTACACACCTAAATAGCACTCTCCACACACCTAAATAGCACTCACTACACACCTAAATAGCACTCTCTACACACGTAAATATCACTCACTACACACGTAAATATCACTCACCATACATCTAAATAGCACTCTCTACACACGTAAATATCACTCACCATACATCTAAATAGCATTCTCTACACACGTAAATATCACTCACCACACATCTGAACTAATAGCGCTCTCTACACACCTAAATAGCACTCTCTACACACCTAAATAGCACTCTCTACACACCTAAATAGCACTCTCTACACACCTAAATAGCACTCTCTACACACCCTAAATAGCACTCTCTACACACCTAAATAGCACTCACTACACACCTAAATAGCACTCTCTACACACCTAAATAGCACTCTCTACACACCTAAATAGCACTCTCTACACACCTAAATATCACTCACCATACATCTAAATAGCACTTTCTACACACGTAAATATCACTCACCACACACCTAAATAGCACTCACTACACACGTAAATATCACTCACCACACACCTAAATAGCACTCACTACACACGTAAATATCACTCACCATACATCTAAATAGCACTCACTACACACGTAAATATCACTCACTACACATGTAAATATCACTCACCATACATCTAAATAGCACTCACTACACATGTAAATAGCACTCTCTACACACGTAAATATCACTCACCACACATCTAAATATCACTCACCATACATCTAAATAGCACTCACTACACACGTAAATATCACTCACCATACATCTAAATAGCACTCACTACACACGTAAATATCACTCTCACTACACACCTAAATGGTACTCACTACACACCTAAATGGTACTCACTACACACCTAAATGGTACTCACTACACACCTAAATGGTACTCACTACACACCTAAATAGCACTCACTACACACCTAAATGGTACTCACTACACACCCAAATGGTACTCACTACACACCTAAATAGCACTCACTACACACCTAAATAGCACTCACTACACACTTAAATATCACTAACATTGACAGAGGCACACCACACACCAAAATATCACTCATTACAGACCTACATATCACTACCATTGACAGAGACATATGTCAAGATGGTCATGATGATTGTTATGACGTTAATGACGATAATAAAAATGACGATAATTGAACTAATTATACAGACATCATTGTTGGACAGCATAAACGTGTTAGTGGGCATGATTGGACTCCAGCAACACTAACAACAATAACAAACAACCACAACAGCTGTTACAAAACATTTGGAGATCGTCAATGGGAATGATGATAATGATGATAACTAGAGGATGATCATCCTGAAGATGAAGACCTTAATGTTTCGATGTGTTTTAGCACGTGACTAACATTATTACTATATATATATATATATGATCGGTAGACGGGTGGGAAGTAAGACCCAACAGTAGCACCAATGTCTACAATAGGTTTTCATTGCTTTCCACCACCAGGACACAACCACTGTTACATTGTATCTCCATGTCTCGGTTTGTCTGGCCCATGTTTCAGCCAGATTTTGGCGGTAGGTGTAGGATAAAAGGAACTGCATCAATCTCCACGTCTGCGTTCTGTCTTATTCTATCCTGCCAACCTATAATGTAGCTGACGACTACAGGTTTACTATGGGTCGCCATGGCAACACATGTTACTTCCAGACAAGGAAGCCTTGAAAATTCTCTGGATAAGACCATTGCCTCTTTCTCTGTCTCTCTGTCTCTCTGTCTCTCTCTCTGTCTCTCTCTGTCTGTCTGTCAGTCTGTCTGTCTGTCTGAGCGCTTAGAATCTCGAAGTTCTTGTAATAAAGCTTAAAACTGAGCTCTGTAATCTAGCTCTCTCTTGGTCCCTCACTCTCATTTCTCTCTCTTCGAGGCGTTGGGTGTCGATTTCTCTCTCTCTGTCTTCTCCCTCCCCTCTCTCTCTGTCTCTCTCTCTCTGTCTTTTTTCTCTCTCCTTGTATTCTGTCTCTCTCTCTCTTCTCTGTCTCTCTCTCTCTCTTTAACATTATCCAATGTCATTATCTCTCTCCTCTTTCTCTCTCTCTCCTGTTGTGTTTATTTCATTTATATGAATGAACAATTGATTACACGACTGTGTACGTCTATGGGCCAAACGACTGGTAGAAATAAGTTGCATTGTCTTTGTCCTCTACGTCTAGAAGAGCGTTTGTCTCTTCTCTTCTCATTTCTTATCATTGCTTGAATTGAGTTCAACTCTGATACTCTTGTCTTTGAGTTAATTGTGATACTCTCGTCTTTCTCTTCATTGTCTCTACTCTCTCTTTCTCTTCATTCTCCATACTCTCTCTCTTTGAGTTCTCTCTGATACTCTCGTCTCTCTCTCTCTCTCTCTCTACTCTCGTCTTTTCTCTTCTCTCTCTACTACTACTCTCTACTACTACTTCTACTGTGATACTCTCGTCTTTGAGTTCATTGTGATACTCTAGTCTTTGGTACTGTTCTACTACTGACTACTACTACTCTTACTGACTTCATTGTCTACTACTAGTATTTGATTAGTACTACTTGCTATTAGTACTGCTACTCTACTTACTACTACTATTACTGACTACTACTGGTACTACTGAGTTGCTATTGTGATACTACTACTACTATTGCTGCTACTCTACTACTGCTGACTACTACTGGTACTTTGCTGCTACTACTACTACTACTCTGGTCTTTACTACTTGCTATTACTACTACTGCTGCTGTCTTTGACTTACTATTGTGACTACTACTGCTACTCTTTGACTACTGCTGGGAATCTACTACTACTACTACTACTGCTCTACTATACTGTTTTTACTACTACTTCCACTAACCTGTTTGTGTAGACTTGCTGTCTTTTCTTAGTGCAATCAGTTACTGGTTGGCTTCGAGAAAATTCCACTGGTTATTTTATACAATTACTAGTTGGCTTTTTGAAGACAATGGAAAAAGGAGGATGAGGTAGTGGAGGCGGGGGGAGGGGGAGGGTTTAACGAGTTATATTTTTTGGGTTTTTTTTTCAATTGGAGTTCTGACAACAGATTTGACAGGCACGTAGGCATTCTGGACCGACAGACTGATTATCAGTTGCGGAGGGATGTTATTACTCTTTATCTTGGATTTCAATACTTTTACTTGTTTCTTAATGTATTTCTTCCTTTTGTCTTTGGCCCACAGATGTGTTAGTTCCCGGAAGTACATTTTTCGCTACATTGAGACGTCGGCGGCTTGAACCATCACGTGGACGAGCTTCTGGTCGGCATCCTCAGCCAAATCCGAGAGCAGATCTCGCCGTCCGCCTGTATCCCTGGCGCCCCAGCGAGACCAAACATCTCAAGGTCGAAGTCTCTGGGCAGGGCCATTCCGATTTCTTCTCCAAAATCTTTACGCAAAACGACAAGAAAGCCAAATCGTGCGAGACGCTATTTGTCCAATAGAAAGCCAAATCGTGTGAGACGCTATTTGTCCAATTACTGCCAATAGAATGGCAATAGCCGACGTTTAATTATTGGTTAAAAACTCCTACTTGTATTATGACAACAATAACGTTCTTGACAGCAAATTAAATGCGATGACCGGTTGTGGAGGCACTTCAAAATGACGAGTGCAGAGGTGTGTGTCCCTTCCCGTTGAATAAATCGAACTGAATTGATCAACTGTCCACGTTGTGCCTCCCATTTATTTTATTTGCTCTGGACATCTAATTACAAACAGACAAGAAATTTGCAAAATATATATATTTACCCATATAATGAATAATATCAATACGCCTATTTTTAAACTGATGATCGCTTTATTTACTGTATGAAAAGCATTACAAAACCCTTTCCATTAAAATACAATGCTGCTATACCATGTATGAAATTAAAGCTAATGAAGATGAGAAAATTATAAGGAAGAAGAATATAATAAAAGCCAATAGGAACAAGGACGAGACAAAGACAAGGACTAGACAGAAACAAGGACGAGACAAAGACAAGGACGAGACAAAGACAAGGACGAGACAAAGACAAGGACTAGACAGAAACAAGGACGAGACAAAGACAAGGACGAGACAAAGACAAGGACAGACAGAGACAAGGACGAGACAAAGACAAGGACTAGACAA
>JAXRKP010000443.1:82500-140000 GCA_037039925.1 Doris montereyensis | reverse complement strand
ATGAAATTAAAGTCTCATTTCTGGACTCTGGCAAAAAGTGTAGTTTTTTGTTTTGTTGTTGTTCTTCTTGTAGAACTCTTTGTGTATAAGTGTGTGTGTGTGTGTGTTTGTGTGTGGTAGTGTTTACCTATAAGTGTAGCTCTTGTCTTACTTTCTATTCCTTTCCTCAAAAGTAAGTATAATCCCAGCCCTACTTTCTGCTCCTTTGCTCAAATGTAAGTGTAGCCCTTCAATTACTTCCTTTGCTCAAATGTAAGTGTAGCTCTTGCCTTACTTCCTTTGCTCAAATGTAAGTGTAGTCCTTGCCTTACTTCCTTTGCTCAAATATAAGTGTAGCCCTAGATTCACTTTCTATTCTTTTGTTCAAGTATAAGAGTAGCCTTTGCCTTACCCTCAACTCCTTTGTTTAAATATAATTATAGCCAATGTCTTACTTTCTACTTCTTTGCTCAAATATACGTGTAGCCATTCTACTCCTAATATAAGTGTAGCCCTTGTCTTACTTTCTACTCCTTTGCTCAAATATAAGTGTAGCCATTCTGCTCCTAATATAAGTGTAGCCCTTGTCTTACTTTCTACTCCTTTGCTCAAATATAAGTCTAGCCATTGTCTTATTTCTACTCCTTTGTTCAAATATATAAGTGTAGCCCTTGTCTTACTTTCTACTCCTTTGTTCAAACATAAGTGTAGCCCTTGTCTTACTTTCTACTCCTTTGTTCAAATATAAGTGTAGCCCTTTTCTTACTTTCTACTCCTTTGTTCAAATATAAGTGTAGCCATTGTCTTACTTTCTACTCCTTTGCTCAAATATAAGTTTAGTCTTTAACCTAATTTTCGAATCCTTTGCTCAAATATAAGTGTAGCCCTTGTCTTACTTTCTACTCCTTTGTTCAAATATAAGTGTAGTCCTTTTCTTACTTTCTACTGCTTTGTTTAAATATAAGTGTAGCCCTTGTCTTACTTTCTACTCCTTTGTTTAAATATAAGTGTAGTCCTTTTCTTACTTTCTACTCCTTTGTTTAAATATAAATGTAGCCCTTGCCTTAATTTCTACGCCTTTGCTCAACTATAAGTGTAGCCCTTGACTTACTTTCTACACCTTTCCTCAACTATAAGTGTAGTCTTGCTTTTCACTCATTCGCTCAACATAAGTGTGGCCATTGTCTTGTTTTTGTACTCTTTTTCTCAAACATAAGTGTAGCCCTTGCTTTACTTTCTATTCTTTTGCTTCCATAGAAGTTAAGCCCTACCCTTACTTTCTACTTCTTTACACAACTATAAGTGTAGCCCTAGCTTTACTTTCTGTTATTTTGCTCCTATACAAGTTAAGCCCTTGCTGTACTTTTTATTCTTTGCTCAAATATAAGTGTAGCCCTTGTTTTACTTTCTACTCATTTGCTCAAACATAAGTGTGAACCTAGCATTACTTTCTACTCCTTTGCTCATATATAAGTTTAGCCTTTGTCTTACTTTCTATTCATTTAATCAAATATAAGTGTAGGCATTGTCTTATTTTCTATTCATTTAATCAAATATAACTGTAGTCTTTGTCTTACTTCCTATTCATTTGATCAAATATAAGTGTAGCCTTTGCCTTACTTTCTATTCATGTGATCAAATATAAGTGTAGCCTTTGTCTTACTTTCTACTCCTTTAATCAAATATAAGTGTAGCCTTTGTCTTACTTTCTACTCCTTTAATCAAATATAAGTGTCACCCTTGTCTTACTTTCTACTCCTTTAATCGAATATACTTGTAGCTTATGTCTTACTTTCTATTCATTTAATCAAATATAAGTGTCACCCTTGTCTTACTTTCTACTCCTTTTTAATCGAATATACTTGTAGCTTATGTCTTACTTTCTATTCATTTAATCAAATATAAGTGTAGCATTTGTCTTACTTCCTATTCATTTGATCAAATATACCTGTAGCCTTTGTCTTACTTTCTATTCATTTAATCAAATATAAGTGTAGCATTTGTCTTACTTCCTATTCATTTGATCAAATGTAATTGTAACTTGTGTCATACTTTCTGCTCCTTTAATCAAATATAAGTGTACCCTATGACTTACTTTCTATTCATTGATCAAATTTAATTGTAGCCTTTGTCTAACTTTCTATTCATTTGATCAAATATAAATGTAGCCCTAGCTATTGCTTTCTGTTATTATCCTGCTATATAAGTGTAGCCCTAGCTATTGCTTTCTGTTATTATCCTGCTATATAAGTGTAGCCCTAGCTATTGCTTTCTGTTATTATCCTGCTATATAAGTGTAGCCCTAGCTATTGCTTTCTGTTATTATCCTGCTATATAAGTGTAGCCCTAGCTATTGCTTTCTGTTATTATCCTGCTATATAAGTGTAGCCCTAGCTATTGCTTTCTGTTATTATCCTGCTATATAAGTGAGCCCTAGCCTTACTTTCTACTCCTTTGCTGAAATATCGATGTGACTCTAGCATGACTTTCTACTCCATTGCTGAAATATCGATGTGACTCTAGCCTTACTTTCTACTCCATTGCTGAAATATCGATGTGACTCTAGCCTTACTTTCTACTCCATTGCTGAAATATCGATGTGACTCTAGCCTGACTTTCTACTCCATTGCTGAAATATCGATTGACTCTACTCCATTGCTGAAATATCGATGTGACTTTAGCCTTACTTTCTACTCCATTGCTGAAATATCGATGTGACTCTAGCCTGACTTTCTACTCCATTGCTGAAATATAAGTGTGAACCTAACCTTACTATCTACTCCTTTGTTGACATATAAGTGTAAACCTAACCTTACTATCTACTCCTTTGTTGACATATAAGTGTGAACCTAACCTTACTATCTACTCCTTTGTTGACATATAAGTGTGAACCTAACCTTACTATCTACTCCTTTGTTGACATATAAGTGTGAACCTAACCTTACTATCTACTCCTTTGTTGACATATAAGTGTGAACCTAACCTTACTATCTGCTCCTTTGTTGACATATAAGTGTGAACCTAACCTTACTATCTACTCCTTTGTTGACATATAAGTGTGAACCTTTACTATCTACTCCTTTGTTGACATATAAGTGTGAACCTAACCTTACTATCTACTCCTTTGTTGACATATAAGTGTGAACCTAACCTTACTATCTACTCCTTTGTTGACATATAAGTGTGAACCTAACCTTACTATCTATTCCTTTGTTGACATATAAGTGTGAACCTAACCTTACTATCTATTCCTTTGTTGACATATAAGTGTGAACCTAACCTTACTATCTACTCCTTTGTTGACATATAAGTGTGAACCTAACCTTACTATCTACTCCTTTGTTGACATATAAGTGTGAACCTAACCTTACTATCTACTCCTTTGTTGACATATAAGTGTGAACCTAACCTTACTATCTACTCCTTTGTTGACATATAAGTGTGAACCTAACCTTACTATCTACTCCTTTGTTGACATATAAGTGTGAACCTAACCTTACTATCTACTCCTTTGTTGACATATAAGTGTGAACCTAACCTTACTATCTACTCCTTTGTTGACATATAAGTGTGAACCTAACCTTACTATCTACTCCTTTGTTGACATATAAGTGTGAACCTAACCTTACTATCTACTCCTTTGTTGACATATAAGTGTGAACCTAACCTAATCTATTCCTTTGTTGACATATACTATCTATCTCCCTTTGTTGACATATAAGTGTGAACCTAACCTTACTATCTATTCCTTTGTTGACATATAAGTGTGAACCTAACCTTACTATCTACTCCTTTGTTGACATATAAGTGTGAACCTAACTATCTACTCCTTTGTTGACATATAAGTGTGAACCTAACCTTACTATCTACTCCTTTGTTGACATATAAGTGTGAACCTAACCTTACTATCTACTCCTTTGTTGACATATAAGTGTGAACCTAACCTTACTATCTACTCCTTTGTTGACATATAAGTGTGAACCTAACCTTACTATCTACTCCTTTGTTGACATATAAGTGTGAACCTAACCTTACTATCTACTCCTTTGTTGACATATAAGTGTGAACCTAACCTTACTATCTACTCCTTTGTTGACATATAAGTGTGAACCTAACCTTACTATCTACTCCTTTGTTGACATATAAGTGTGAACCTAACCTTACTATCTATTCCTTTGTTGACATATAAGTGTGAACCTAACCTTACTATCTACTCCTTTGTTGACATATAAGTGTGAACCTAACCTTACTATCTACTCCTTTGTTGACATATAAGTGTGAACCTAACCTTACTATCTACTCCTTTGTTGACATATAAGTGTGAACCTAACCTTACTATCTACTCCTTTGTTGACATATAAGTGTGACATATATCTACTCCTTTGTTTGACATATAAGTGTGAACCTAACCTTACTATCTACTCCTTTGTTGACATATAAGTGTGAACCTAACCTTACTATCTACTCCTTTGTTGACATATAAGTGTGAACCTAACCTTACTATCTACTCCTTTGTTGACATATAAGTGTGAACCTAACCTACTACTCCTTTGTTGACATATAAGTGTGAACCTAACCTTACTATCTACTCCTTTGTTGACATATAAGTGTGAACCTAACCTTACTATCTACTCCTTTGTTGACATATAAGTGTGAACCTAACCTTACTATCTACTTTGTTGACCCTTTACTATCTACTCCTTTGTTGACATATAAGTGTGAACCTAACCTTACTATCTACTCCTTTTGTTGACATATAAGTGTGAACCTAACCTTACTATCTACTCCTTTGTTGACATATAAGTGTGAACCTAACCTTACTATCTACTCCTTTTGTTGACATATAAGTGTGAACCTAACCTTACTATCTACTCCTTTGTTGACATATAAGTGTGAACCTAACCTTACTATCTACTCCTTTGTTGACATATAAGTGTGAACCTAACCTTACTATCTACTCCTTTGTTGACATATAAGTGTGAACCTAACCTTACTATCTACTCCTTTGTTGACATATAAGTGTGAACCTAACCTTACTATCTACTCCTTTGTTGACATATAAGTGTGAACCTAACCTTACTATCTACTCCTTTGTTGACATATAAGTGTGAACCTAACCTTACTATCTACTCCTTTGTTGACATATAAGTGTGAACCTAACCTTACTATCTACTCCTTTGTTGACATATAAGTGTGAACCTAACCTTACTATCTACTCTTTTGTTGACATATAAGTGTGAACCTAACCTTACTATCTACTCTTTTGTTGACATATACCTAACCTTACTATCTACTCCTTTGTTGACATATAAGTGTGAACCTAACCTTACTATCTACTCCTTTGTTGACATATAAGTGTGAACCTAACCTTACTATCTACTCCTTTGTTGACATATAAGTGTGAACCTAACCTTACTATCTACTCCTTTGTTGACATATAAGTGTGAACCTAACCTTACTATCTACTCCTTTGTTGACATATAAGTGTGAACCTAACCTTACTATCTACTCTTTTGTTGACATATAAGTGTGAACCTAACCTTACTATCTACTCCTTTGTTGACATATAAGTGTGAACCTAACCTTACTATCTACTCCTTTGTTGACATATAAGTGTGAACCTAACCTTACTATCTACTCCTTTGTTGACATATAAGTGTGAACCTAACCTTACTATCTACTCCTTTGTTGACATATAAGTGTGAACCTAACCTTACTATCTACTCCTTTGTTGACATATAAGTGTGAACCTAACCTTACTATCTACTCCTTTGTTGACATATAAGTGTGAACCTAACCTTACTATCTACTCCTTTGTTGACATATAAGTGTGAACCTAACCTTACTATCTACTCCTTTGTTGACATATAAGTGTGAACCTAACCTTACTATCTACTCTTTGTTGACATATAAGTGTGAACCTAACCTTACTATCTACCCTTTGTGACATATAAGAACCTAACCTTACTATCTACTCCTTTGTTGACATATAAGTGTGAACCTAACCTTACTATCTACTCCTTTGTTGACATATAAGTGTGAACCTAACCTTACTATCTACTCCTTTGCTCAAATATAAGTGTGACCTAACCTGACTATCTACTCCTTTGTTGACTTATATGTGTGACTCTTTCTACTATCTACTCAAGTATAAGTCTAGCCTTTGCCTTACTTTCTTCTCCTTTGCTCAAATATAAGTCTAGCCTTTGCCTTACTTTCTTCTCCTTTCCTCAAAATATAAGTCTAGCCTTTACTCCTTGCTCAAATATATGTGTATTTCTTTCTCTCCTTGCTCAAATATATGCCAAATTTTTCTCTGTTACTTTCTTCTCCTTTGCTCAAATATAAATGTAGTCTCTGCCTTACTTTCTTCTCCTTTGCTCAAATATAAATGTAGTCTCTGCCTTACTTTCTTCTCCTTTGCTCAAATATAAATGTAGTCTCTGCCTTACTTTCTTCTCCTTTGCTCAAATATAAATGTAGTCTCTGCCTTACTTTCTTCTCCTTTGCTCAAATATAAATGTAGTCTCTGCCTTACTTTCTTCTCCTTTGCTCAAATATAAATGTAGTCTCTGCCTTACTTTCTTCTCCTTTGCTCAAATATAAATGTAGTCTCTGCCTTACTTTCTTCTCCTTTGCTCAAATATAAGTCTAGCCTTTGCCTTACTTTCTACTCCTTTGCTCAAATATAAGTCTAGCCTTTGCCTTACTTTCTACTCCTTTGCTCAAATATAAACGTAGTCTCTGCCTTACTTTCTACTCCTTTGCTCAAATATAAACGTAGCCTTTGCCTAACTTTCTACTTCTTTGATCAAATAAAGTGTAATCTTTGCTGTACTTTCTATTTCTTTGCTCAAATATAAGTGTAGCCTTTGCCGTACTTTCTACTTCTTTGTTCAAATATAAGTGTAGTCTTTGCCGTACTTTCTACTATTGTGCCCAAGTATAAGCGTGTTGTCCTAGTCGTATTTTCTACTCCATTTCTTAAATAGAAAGTGTGACCCTAGTCTTACTTTCTACTCCTTTGCTAAATTATCAGTGTGGCCCTAGTCTTACTTTCTACTCCTTTGCTAAATTATCAGTGGGCCCTAGTCTTACTTTCTACTCCTTTGCTAAATTATCAGTGTGGCCCTAGTCTTACTTTCTACTCCTTTGCTAAATTATCAGTGTGGCCCTAGTCTTACTTTCTACTCCTTTGCTAAATTATCAGTGTGGCCTAGTCTTACTGTCTTCTCCTTTGCTAAATTATCAGTGTGGCCCTAGTCTTACTTTCTTCTCCTTTGCTAAATTATCAGTGTGGCCCTAGTCTTACTTTCTTCTCCTTTGCTAAATTATCAGTGTGGCCATAGTCTTACTTTCTACTCCTTTGCTAAATTATCAGTGTGGCCCTAGTCTTACTTTCTACTCATTTGCTAAATTATCAGTGTGGCCCTAGTCTCACTTTCTATTCCTTTCCTCAAATATAAGTGTAGCCCCTTGTATTAATTTCTACTCTTTGCTATAATATAAATGTAGTCCTTGTCTTACTTTCTACACATTTTCTTTTTGTCTCTTCTTTGAGTTAGTATGAAAAAATACAATGAAAGAAGCACATTGGAGTGAAGTAAATGTATAAAAGAAACCAAAAATGACTTTCAGCGTCTCAAGCCGGTCATCCATTCAATAGAATGGGAACGTAAAAGTAAAACTTTGTTTGGTCTTTTTTCGTGTGTGACACGCATTGTGACGTCACTGGAAAGAGGACAGAAATGATAAAAGTCCAACAAAATATACGCATTGTACATCCCATTCATTTATTTACTTAACATTTGAGCTAATGAACAACGTCGGTGACAAGGTCCAGTGCAGTCTCGTCTCATCGCTGAAATGTTTGAGTTTGAAACTGTGGACACAAAGTGAGAAGAATTATTCGTTGTCGGATGGGCCTACTGTCGTGTCTTAAACTTATGATCGGGAAAATATGCCTTTGGTGTAGTATGAAACCTATTGTTATCAATAATAAACATGCAAAAAATAAATGATAATATATCAGTAAATAGATAGATAGATAGATAGATAGATAGATTGATTGATAGATAGATAGATAGATAGATAGATAGATAGATAGATAGATAGATTGATTGATTGATTGATTGATTGATTGATTGATAGATAGATAGATATGTAGATGAATAGATAGATACATAGATGGATGTATTAAGTCAGTGATGTGCTTGTATTAAGTCGCGGATGTGGATTAAGTCGCGGATGCTTGTATTAAGTCGCGGATGTGCTTGTATTAAGTCAGCGGATGTGCTCTTGTTATTAAGTCAGTGGATGTGTCCTGTATTAAGTCAGTGACATAATTATGTAAAGATAGTGGCGATCTTGTTATTAAGTCAGTGGAGATCTTGTCATTAAGTCAGTAGAGATCTTGTTATTAAGTCAGTGGAGATCTTGTCATTTAGTCAGTGACATAATTGTAAAGTTAGTGGCGATCTTGTTATTAAGTCAGTGGAGATCTTGTCATTAAGTCAGTGGAGATCTTGTTATTAAGTGAGATCTTGTCAGTGGAGATCTTGTCATTAAGTCAGTGGAGATCTTGTTATTAAGTCAGTGGCGATCTTGTTATTAAGTCAGTGGAGATCTTGTCATTAAGTCAGTGGAGATCTTGTCATTAAGTCAGTGGAGATCTTGTCATTAAGTCAGTGGCGATCTTGTCATTAAGTCAGTGGCGATCTTGTCATTAAGTCAGTGGCGATCTTGTCATTAAGTCAGTGGCGATCTTGTCATTAAGTCAGTGGCGATCTTGTCATTAAGTCAGTGGCGATCTTGTCATTAAGTCAGTGGCGATCTTGTCATCAGTGGCGATCTTGTCATTAAGTCAGTGGCGATCTTGTCATTAAGTCAGTGGAGATCTTGTCATTAAGTCAGTGGCGATCTTGTCATTAAGTCAGTGGCGATCTTGTCATTAAGTCAGTGGAGATCGTGTCATTAAGTCAGTGGCGATCTTGTCATTAAGTCAGTGGAGATCTTGTCATTAAGTCAGTGGCGATCTTGTCATTAAGTCAGTGGAGATCTTGTCATTAAGTCAGTGGAGATCTTGTCATTAAGTCAGTGGAGATCGTGTCATTAAGTCAGTGGAGATCTTGTCATTAAGTCAGTGGAGATCTTGTCATTAAGTCAGTGGCGATCTTGTCATTATGTCAGTGACATAATTATGTAAAGTTAGTGGCGATCTTGTCATTAAGTCAGTGGAGATCTTGTCATTAAGTCAGTGGAAATCTTGTCATTACGTCAGTGGAGATCTTGTCATTAAGTTAGTGGAGATCTTGTCATTAAGTCAGTGGAGATCTTGTCATTAAGTCAGTGGCGATCTCGTCATTAAGTCAGTGGAGACCTTGTCATTAAGTCAGTGGAAATCTTGTCATTAAGTCAGTGGAAATCTTGTCATTAAGTCAGTGGAGATCTTGTTAGATCTTGTTATTAAGTCAGTGGAGATTTTGTCATTAAGTCAGGAAATCTTGTTATTAAGTCAGTAGATAGATTTGTTGGTTGAGTAGTGGATATCTTGTTAAGTCAGTGGAAATCTTGTCAGTCAGGGATATTAAGTTGTTTTGTCATTAAGTCAGTAGAGATCTTGTCATTAAGTCAGTGGAGATCTTGTCATTAAGTCAGTGGAAATCTTGTCATTAAGTCAGATGGATATTATGTAAAGTTAGTGGCGATCTTGTTATTAAATCAGTGGATATCTTATCATTAAGTCAGTGGAGATCTTGTCATTAAGTCAGTGGATATCTTGTCATTAAGTCAGTGGAAATCTTGTCATTAAGTCAGTGGATGTCTTGTCATTAAGTCAGTGGAATCTTGTCATTAAGTCAGTGGAGATCTTGTCATTATCAGTATCTTGTCATCAGTCAGTGACATAATTATGAGATCTTCTTGTCATTCAGTCAGTCGAGATCTTGTCAGTCATTTCTCATTAGTCAGTGGAGATCTTGTCATTAAGTCCCAGTGGCGATCTTGTCATTAAGTCAGTGGAGATCGTGTCATTAAGTCAGTGGAGATCTTGTCATTAAGTCAGTGGAGATCTTGTCATTAAGTCAGTGGAGATCTTGTCATTAAGTCAGTGGCGATCTTGTCATTAAGTGGAGATCTTGTGTCAGTGGAGATCTTGTCATTAAGTCAGTGAAGATCTTGTTATTAAGTCAGTGGCGATCTTGTCATTAAGTCAGTGGAGATCTTGTTATTAAGTCATGGAGATCTTGTTATTAAGTCAGTGGCGATCTTGTTGTTAAGGTGGCGATCTTGTCATTAAGTCAGTGGCGATCTTGTCATTAAGTCAGTGGATCTTGATCAGTGGAGATCGTCATTAAGTCAGTGGCGATCTTGTCATTAAGTCAGTGGAGATCTTGTCATTAAGTCAGTGGCGATCTTGTCATTAAGTCAGTGGAGATCTTGTCATTAAGTCAGTGGAGATGTTGTCATTAAGTCAGTGGAGATCTTGTCAGTGGAAATCTTGTCATTAAGTCAGTGGAGATCTTGTCATTAAGTCAGTGGCGATCTTGTCATTATGTCTTAATTATGTCATTAATCTTGTCAGTGGATCTTGTCATTAAGTCTTGTCATTAAGTCAGTGGAGATCTTGTCATTAAGTCAGTAAATCTTGTCATTAAGTGTGGAGATCTTGTCATTAAGTCAGTGGCGATCTTGTCATTAAGTCAGTGGCGATCTTGTCATTAAGTCAGTGGAAATCTTGTCATTAAGTCAGTGGCGATCTTGTCATTAAGTCAGTGGTCGATCTTGTCATTAAGTCAGTGGAGATCTTGTCATTAAGTCAGTGGAGATCTTGTCATTAAGTCAGTGGAGATCTTGTCAGTTCTTGTCATTAAGTCAGTGGAAATCTTGTCATTAAGTCAGTGGAGATCTTGTCATTACGTCAGTGGAGATCTTGTCATTAAGTCAGTGGAGATCTTGTCATTAAGTCAGTGGAAATCTTGTCATTAAGTCAGTGGCATAATTGGAGATCTTGTCATTAAGTCAGTGGCAATCTTGTTATTAAGTCAGTGGATATCTTGTCATTATGTCAGTGGAAATATTGTCATTAAGTCAGTGGATATCTTGTCATTAAGTCAGTGGAAATCTTGTCATTAAGTCAGTAGATCTTGTCATTATCATGGAAATCTTGTCATTAAGTCAGTGGAAATCTTGTCATTAAGTCAGTGGAGATCTTGTCATTAAGTCCGTGGCGATCTTGTCATTAAGGTGGAGATCTTGTCATTAAGTCAGTGGAGATCTTGTCATTAAGTCAGTGGAGATCTTGTCATTAAGTCAGTGGAGATCTTGTCATTAAGTCAGTGGAGATCGTGTCATTAAGTCAGTGGCGATCTTGTTATTAAGTCGAGTGGAGATCTTGTCATTAAGTCAGTGGCGATCTTGTCATTAAGTCAGTGGAGATCTTGTCATTAAGTCAGTTCAGAGTGGCGATCTTGTCATTAAGTCAGTGGAGATCTTGTCATTAAAATCAGTGGAAATCTTGTCATTAAGTCAGTAAAGTTAGTGGCAATCTTGTCATTCAGTCAGTGGCGATCTTGTCATTAAGTCAGTGGAGTCATCTTGTCATTAAGTCAGTGGAAATCTTGTCATTAAGTCAGTGGATATCTTGTCATTAAGTCAGTGGAAATCTTGTCATTAAGTCAGTGGAGATCTTGTCATTAAGTCAGTGGTCATTAAGATCTTGTCATTAAGTCAGTGGAGATCTTGTCATTAAACCAGTAATCTTGTCATTAAGTCAGTGGAATCGTGTCAGTCAGTCTTGTCGAAACCATCTTGTCATTAAGTCAGTGGAGATCTTGTCATTAAGTCAGTGGAATCTTGTCATTAAGTCAGTGGCGATCTTGTCATTAAACCAGTAATCGTGTCATTGTCCCTAAACCAGTGAAATACTTGTCCCTAAAGTCAGAGAGTGACGTATCTTGTCATTAAACCAGTGAAGATCTTGTCATTAAGTCAGTGAATGATCTTGTCATTAAACCAGTGACGATCTTGTCATTAAGTCAGTGAAGATCTTGTCATTAAGTCAGTGGAGATCATGTCATTAAACCAGTGGACGATCTTGTCCCTAAGTCAGTGACATCTTGTCATTAAGTCAGTGGCGATCTTGTCCCTTAAGTCAGTGGACATCTTGTCATTAAGTCAGTGGAGATACTTGTCATTAAGCCAGTGGTATCGTCCCTAAGTCAGTGACTTGTAACAGTCGCGTACATGTCATTAAGTCAGTGATCTTGTCATTAAGGCAGTGACGTACTTGACATTAAATCAGTGACGATACTTGTCATTAAGTCAGTGAGATCGTGACATTAAATCAGTGACCTCTTGTCATTAAATCGTACTTGTCAGTGACGTACTTGACATTAAGGCAGTAACGTACTTGTCATTAAAGTGACCAGTAAAGTCGGTGACGATCCTATCATTAAGCCAGTGACGTACTTGTCCCTAAACATAACAGTCCCGAAATCTTGTCATTAAGTCAGTGACGTACCTATCATTAAGTCAGTCAAAGTCAGTGACATAACAGTGTCATGTTATTAAGTCAGTGAAAGATCTTGTCCAGTAACTTCTTGTCCCTAAACCAGTAACAGTCCCGTACATGTGTCCCTAAATCAGTGGCGACGTACTTGTCCATTAAGTCAGTAAACCAATTAAGTCAGTGACTTGTCATTAAGTCTCAAGTCAGTGACATAACAGTCCCATAATTATGTAAAGTTAGTGGCATGTTATTAAGTCAGTGACGTACTTGTCCCTAAGTCAGTGACTTGTCATAACTTGTCCCGTAATGTTATTAAGTCAGTGACGTCATTAAGTCAGTAGATCTTGTCTTCAGTGATCCCTAAATTAAGTCAGTGACGTACTTGTCCCTAAGTCAGTGACATAACTTGTACATGTTATTAAGTCAGTGATGTACATGTCCCTAAGTCAGTGACATACCTGTCCCAGGCCAGTGACATCTAGTGAAGATGGCTTGTCATTAGCCTTGGTTAAGGCAGTGGTGTCCTTAAGTCTGGACGGGTGGTACCAGGTCAGTGAAGATCTTGTCACAGTCAGTCTTGTCACACAGCTTTTGTCCAAAGTGGCTTCTTGCACTGGACGTGGGATCTTGGCAGGCCTCTAAATGGGAACAAAACCATGACTTTTATTAAATCAGTGACTTGATATCATTGATTGAAGGAAAACCATCCAGTGGAGATCTTGTCATTAATGACATAGTTGTCATTATTATTATTATTATTGTAATTATTATTATTAATAAATTATGACGTACTTATTATTATCATTAAACCAGTATTACGTATTATCATTATTATTATTAAGGTTATTATCATTATTATTATTATTAATTATTATTATCATATTATTAAGTCAGTATTTGTCATTATCATTATTATTATTAAGTCAGTAAATTTTTATTATTATTATTATTATCCTTAATTATCATTATTATTATGTCATTATTATTATTATTATTGTTATAAGTTATCTTGTCCCTAAGTCAGTTATTCATTATTATTATTATCATTAAGTAGTGATCTATATTTGTCCCTAAGTCAGTTATTTGTTATATTATTTGTCCCTAAGCCAGTGGCGATTATTATTATTATTATCAGTATTATTATTACTTATTAAGTCAGTGATCCCTAAGTCAGTATTATTGTTATTTGTCATTAAGCCATATTATTAAGTCAGTATTATTATTATCCTTAAGTTGGATTATTATTATTATTATTATTATTAAGTTGATTATTATTATCCTATTGTCAGTAATATTATTACAGTCGCTTGTCATTATTATCTATTAAGTCAGTGATTATTATTACTTGTCCCTAAGTCAGTGACGTTAAGTTGGAAATTACATTATTATTAAGTCATTACCATTATGATTATTCTTAAGTCAAATCTTGTCATTAAGTCAGAAATGGTCATTAAATCAGTGGAATCTTGTCCCTAAATCACATGTCATTAAGTCATTAAGTCAGTGAACACGGACTTGTCATTAAGTCAGTGACATAACAGTGAGATCTTGTTATTAAATCAGGCATGTTATAAGTCAGTAGATGTATCTTGTCAAAGTCAGTGACGTCCTGTGGAAATACATTAAGGCCAGTGACATGTCTTAATATTTCCTAAGTCATGGCGCAAGCCTTGGTAGTCAGGGCAAGCAGTTTTGTCATTAAGTCAGTTCTGAATTAAGTCAAAGGCAGTGTACCGGAGTGAAGATTTATCATTAAGCCAGTCAAAATTTTTCAGAATCCAAAGTCAGTGGCTTGTCATTCAGTCCTCATGAAGAATCTTGTTATCTTGGCGGCCTTGTCATGGTCAAGGCCTCTAAATCTTGTTATTAAGTCAGTGGCGAAGTCAAAAGGAGATCATTAACAGTGGCGATTTCATTAAGTCATGTTTGTCATGGGTCAGTGATATCAGATTGATTGAAGTCAGTGAAAACCAAAGAGAGATCTTGCATTAATGAATGTTATTAAGTCCATCGTGTATCATGATCTTTATTATTATTGACTATTATTATTCTTCAGTGAAACTTATTATTATGATTAGTATTATCATTAATCATTATTAAGTCAGTTCTTCATTAAGTCATGAAATATTATAGATTGTTATTAAATTATTATTATTAAATCTATTAAGTATTATTTTGCCCTTATTAATTGACATCATTACAGTATTATCATTTGTCATTAAGTCGTTATTTTTCATGTCTTGTCATTATTAATCTTGTCAATTGACTTGTCATTATTAAATTATAATTATGTAAAGTTACATTATTATTCTTGTCATTATTGGAAATTTGTCATAAATATCATTATATCTTGTCATTATCAGTATTATTATTATTATTATCCAATATTATTATGTCTATTATGATATTATTATTATTGTTATCTTATTAACATTATTAAGTTGGCGATCTATTATTAGATTGTCATTATTACAGATCTGTCTTATCAATAGATTATTAAGCTAGTCTTGTCATTATTGATAGATCTTTATTGTTGTCCAATCAATGGCTTCTAAGTCTGGATTTGTCATTAAATCAGTGGAGATCTATTAAGTCAGTGAAGATCTTGTCAAGTCAGTGGCGATCTTGTCATTAAGTCAGTGGAGATCTTGTCATTAAGTTGGAGATCGTGTCATTATCTTATCATTAAGTCATGATTGTCATTAAGTCAGTAAGTCAAAACGATCTTGTCATTATCTGTGACTAATTTGATTAGTGGTCTTTCCCTAAACCAGTTATTTGTCATTAAGTATTATTATTAGTGGAATCTATCAGTATTTGATTAGTATCTATTCATTATCATTATTGTCATAATCATTAACACATTATCAATATTATTTGATTAGGGCGATCTAATTAAGTCATGTCGATTTGTCCCTAAGTCAGTGAGATCTTGTCATTAAGCCAGTGGCGTCTTGTCCCTAAACCAGTGGGTCTTGTCCCCAGTGACATCTTGTCATTAAGTCAGTGTCATTGTCATTACGTCAGTGAGATATTGTCATTAAGTCATAGTTGTCATTAAGTCAGTGGATGTCTTGTCATTAAGTCAGTCCAATTTGACATTATGACTATTGTCATTATTACATGGATTAATATTACTTCATTAAGTTAAGGACCTATTGTCATTAAGTCAGTGACAGTTGATTATCAGTAGATCTGACGTATTAAGTCGGGATATGCCAGTGATCTTCTCATTAAGTCAATATCCCATTCATGTTATTACTCAGTGACGACTTGATTAAGCCAGTGATTATTTGTCATTCTCATAAAACCGACGATCTTCTCCCTTAAAGGAAATCAGTGGAGATCTTGTTATTAATCAGATTGACCATTAAGATTCCTATGTGACGTCATTAAGTTACAGTTATTAAGAGGATATTATCATTAAGTCAGTCGTGTTATTAAGTCAGTGATGATCTTGTCCCTAAGTCAGTGGGGGTCATTAAGTCATGTGATGACGTCTTGTTATTAAGTCAGTATGTACTTGCATTCAGTGAATACCTGTTAATATGAGATCTTGTATTATTGTTTGAACATATTGTCATTAAGTATGGTATCAGGTGGTGGATCACAGCTTTTCATTTGGGGCGGCCAGATCTTGGCATTAAACCAAAAAAGATCCCAAGTAATGGCGATATCATCATGATTCAAGGAAAACCATTAATGAATTTGATTATTTGTTATTATTATTAAATATTATTATTATGTCATGTCGATTATTAGAATCTGCTTGAAATCAGATCTTGTCCATTAAGAACATTATTATTATTATAGATTGTCTTGTCATTGAGTCATTGAATTTTCATTATATTATTATCTAATTATTATCCCTAAACCAATTACTTGTTGAATCCATTATATTATTATTATTATTATTATTCGGGTCCCTAAATCTGACACTATGTCCCTAAATTATTATTATCTGTCCTATTACAATCTGTCGATGGCATCAAACCAGTCAACTGTCTCTGTCCTTGTATTTATTCAAATTCTGTCTCTGAATACAACATTTTAAACCAGTGTCTACTTGGATCCGGCTCTCAATCTTGTCAATAAGCCAGTGCTCCTGTCTCTAAACAAGAGCAGTGGGGGTGGGACTTGTTTAATGTTGTCTACCTTTCTGGAGGTCCTAAGAATACTTTTCTCTGGGGCCCATGGTCACTTTGTCCCAACATGGACAACCAAGAATTTCATGTTGATGTACTAAATTAGACTGCTGTAAAGTCACGTAGACATTAATGGTAGGACCTCTTGACATGATGCCGACACTTTAACCAACTGTCACTTGGGCATTAAATCAATGACAATGCTATCAAAATTCTGATTGATCAAACCTATTAACTTAAATCAATAGGATTGCGTACTTGATTCAACAGTTACGTATGTCATTAAGTCAACTTAACAATTGACAGGGATTCTCTAATCACGTAGACAAACCCCGTCTTTAACTCACATTCTATCATTAAGCCAGGATTGTCCAAACATAGTTTAAAGGGTCACACTTCTCAATCAGTACATAACAAGCAATGCTATTAGGGTCTGTTCTGTCTAATCAATCAAACAAACCTAGTCTATTTGATTGCCAAGACTAGTCTCACTATCAATTTGATTAGGTCAAACATACAGTTGTCTAATCAATAACACACAGGATTCTATTAAGTCAAACCTATTTACACACAATCTACTTGGTCTACATTAATTCACATCACAGGTTATTAAGTCTATCAATAACACAATCTACGTCTATTTGTTACCAGGCCATTGCTATGGCAAATCAATTTACAAAAGCGGTAACATCTGACAGGTCTACCATACTGTTGTCTAGCAGTCTTCACACAGCTTTTGGTCCAAATCTTCGCACTAGGATTGGCAAATGTCAACACAAGCTACTTATTAATGGTCTTGATACATCTGATTGAAGGAATGTTGAATGATAGTCTTGTTATCATATTATATTACATTAATTATTATTAAATTGGACTTGAATTATCTATTAAGTCATATAGGATTGTTATAACCATTATTATTACTATCACATCAATCAGGATTATCAAACATATTTACAATTATCTTCCCATAGTTGCCAAACTATTGTTATATATCATTATTAACAGGATTTCCATGTATGACATATTTTATTATTTATTATTATACATTGTTATATTTCTTATACCTTATTAATTGAAGAAACCAAAAGAATTATTAAACCTTGTTTGGTGCATTAACTTTGTTTTGAATCATGTGATCTATCTTGCCATAATATTTATTCAGATCTTCTCAGAATTGCCAAACCTTCATTTACTATCTCTGTCTCTGTATCTGTCTCTGTCTTGTCCAAACCTATTTACTCAGAAAATGTCAGAATTCTCTGTCTCTGTCTCCCCCTATGCCATTCCAACTCTGTAGAACACGGTAGTTGTGTCCTGTGTGTCCTGTAACCTGTCTCTGTTACTATGTCTGTATCTGTCTGGGAGAATGTGCCAAACCTGTCTCTATTCTTCATATCTCTCATCTGAATTGCCCAACCTATTTACCCACATCAACAGTAATGTCTAAAACCTATGTTCCCTCACACAAAGGCATTTGGTGGGAAGATTTTCAAATTAATACAGTCAAACAGGAATGCCAAACCTAAGAATCTTTTCTCTCACATCAACAGGATTGCCAAACGGGATTTCTATTTGGTGTGGGGAGATTGCCAAGAAACTCTGGAAACAAAGATTGTAACGTTATTTTCTCATCAACAGGATTGCCAAACTATTGCTCAATAACTCACAACTAATCTATTTCAAACCTATTAACTTGGGGTCTACAGGAAATTTATTCAAATAACATCAAACCTGTTTACTCTAACATCAATCTCACTTTAACCAATTGGATTGCCAAAAATAACATTTCGCCGACATCAACATCTAAATTGCCATTGATTAGGGTCTATATTATATGTCTCACCAATAACACACAATCTATCTATTTGATTAGGGTCTACATTTTGTCATAACACAACAAGTTGCCATAATCAATAACACTCACATTTGATAAGCTGATTGCCTAACCTATTAGATTTGAGGGTCTACATTACAATACCTATTGTTGTCTAGTCAATGCCAAACACTATTTGCTAGCATAGTCTACAGGATTGATTTTAAACCTATCTCTACATTACATACTGTTGTCTAACCAATGTCTCAAGCAGTCTATTTGATTAAGGTCTACATTACATACTGTTGTCTAGTCAATGTCACACAAGCTAGTCTATTTGATTAAGGTCTACATTACATACTGGTCTACATACATATTAACTCTAGTCAATGTCACACAAGCTAGTCTATTTGATTAAGGTCTGGATTACATACAGTTGTCTAGTCAATGTCACACAAGCTCCAATTCTATTAGGGTCTACATTACATACTGTTGTCTAGTCAATATCATTTACTCACCTTCTTACAGTGGACTTGAGTGTTAACAGTCTCAAAAATTGTATCCTTTTAAAAGGAAATATTGTCAAACCTATCAGATTGACCATTAAGATTCACCTATGTGACGTCACTTAAGTGATTCGCCTAAACCTGGTCACAACGTCACACTTTTGCTTATCTTCCCATCGGACCTGGTCAGTGTGTATACGTGTGTGTTTTTTATTGTGTATTTACCAAACCTATGTATGAGTTTTATGTTTGTGTATTTACTCACATCTATGTGTGATTGCCAAACCTATTTACTGCATTTGGGCAGATTCCAGATTGAAGAAACCAAAGGAAGCCAAACACTATTAGTCTTTTCATTGATTCGACATAACCTAAAGGTTAATTTGGTGCATTTTATTGTAAACTTGAATCATGTGGAAGTGAAATCGAGGATTATAGAAATGATAATAAAGTGATTGCCAAACCTTTAATTTAACATCAACTTTCTTCATCAAACTCTATCTCTGTCTCTGTATCTGTCTCTGTCTCTGTCTCTGTCTCTCTGTCTCTGTCTCTGTCTCTGTCTCTGTCTCTGTCTCTGTCTCTCTGTCTCTGTCTCTGCCTCTGTCCCATCTCTGTATCTGTCTCTGTATCTGTCTCTGTCTCTCTGTCTCTGTCTCTGTCTCTGTATCTCTCTCTGTCTCTATCCCTATGTCTGTCTCTGTATCTGTATCTGTCTCCCTGTCTCTGTCTCTCTGTCTCTGTCTCTGTCTCTGTCTCCCCGTCTCTCATCTCTTTGTCTACTGGATTACAAAATGCTTTGTTACTGTGTGTGTGTGTAATCATCAACAAGGACAATGTCAAACCTATTAACTCAAATCAATAGGATTGCCAAATCTATTAACTCAAATCAATAGGATTGGCAAACCTATTTACTCACATTAATAGTATTGCCAAACCTATTTAACTCACATCAATAGGATTGCCAAACATTTTAACTCACATCAACAGTATTGCCAAATCTGTTTACTCACATCATCAGGATTGCCAAGCCTATTAACTCACATCAACATGATTGTCAAACCTATTTTCTCACATCAATAGGATTGCCAAACCTATTTACTCACATCTACAGGATTGCCAAACCTATTAATTCACATCAACAGGATTGCCAAACCTATTAACTCACATCTACAGGATTGCCAAACCTATTTACTAACATCTACAGGAATGTCAAACCTATTTACTAACATCTATAGGATTGCCAAACCTATTATCTAACATCTATGGGATTGCCAAACCTATTTACTAACATCTACAGGATTGCCAAACCTATTTACTAACATCTATAGGATTGCCAAACCTATTAACTCACATTTACAGAATTGCCAAACCTATTAAGTCACATCTATAGGATTGCCTAACCTATTAACTAACATCAACAGGATTTCCAAACATATTTACTAACATCTATAGGATTGCCAAACCTATTAACTAACATCAACAGGATTTCCAAACATATTTACTCACATCTACAGGATTGCCAAACCTATTAACTCACAACTACAGGATTGCCAAACCTATTAACCCACATCTACAGAATTGCCAAACCTATTTACTCAGATCTACAGAATTGCCAAACCTATTAACTCAGATCTACAGAATTGCCAAACCTATTTACTCAGATCTACAGAATTGCCAAACCTATTTACTCAGATCTACAGAATTGCCAAACCTATTTACTCAGATCTACTGAATTGCCAAACCTATTTACTCAGATCTACTGAATTGCCAAACCTATTTACTCAGATCTACAGAATTGCCAAACCTATTTACTCAGATCTACTGAATTGCCAAACCTATTTACCCACATCAACAGGATTACCAAACCTATTAACTCACATCAACAGGATTGCCAAACATATTTACTCACGTCTACAGGAATGCCAAACCTATTAACTCACATCTACGGGATTTCCAAACCTATTAACTCATATCAACTGGATTGCCAAACCTATTAACTCATAACTACTGGATTTCCAAACCTATTAACTCACATCAACGGGATTGCCAAACCTATTTACTCACATCAACGGGATTGCCAAACCTATTTGCTAACATCAACAGGATTGCCAAACCTATTAACTCACATCAACATGATTGCCAAACCTATTAACTCACATCAACATGATTGCCAAACCTATTAACTCACATCAAAATGATTGGCAAACCTATTGACTCACATCAACATGATTGCCAAACCTATTTGCTAACATCAACAGGATTGCTAAACCTATTAACTCACATCAACATGATTGCCAAACCTATTAACTCACATCAACAGGATTTCCAAAACTATTAACTCAATTCTATAGGTTTGCCAAACATATTAACTCACATCTATTGGATTGCCAAACCTATTTACTAACATCAACAGGATTGCCAACCTATTTACTAACATCAACAGGATTGCCAAACCTATTAACTCACATCTATGGGATTGCCAAACCTATTTACTAAGATCAACAGGATTGCCAAACCTATTAACTCACATCTATAGGGTTTCCAAACCTATTAACTCACATTTATAGGATTGCCAAACCTATTAACTCACATCTATAGGATTGCCAAACCTATTTACTAACATCTACAGGATTGCCAAACCTATTAAGTCAAATCTACACGATTGCCAAACCTGTTTACTCACAACTACAGGATTGCCAAACCCATTAACTCACATCAACGGGATTGCCAAACCTATTTTCTCACAGCAACGGGATTGCCAAACCTAGTAACTTAAATCTACAGGATTGTCAAACCTAGTAACTTACATCTACAGGATTGTCAAACCTATTATCTAACATCTACAGGATTGCCAAACCTATTTACTAACATTTATAGGATTACCAAACCTATTTACTAACATCAACAGGACTGCCAACCTATTTACTCACATCTACAGGAATGTCAAATCTATTAACAGACATCTATTGATTGGCAAACCTATTTACTAACATTAATAGTATTGCCAAACCTATTTACTAACATTAATAGGATTGCCAAACCTGTTAACTCACATCTACAGGATTGCCAAACCTGTTAACAGACATCTATTGATTGGCAAACCTATTTACTAACATTAATAGTATTGCCAAACCTATTTACTAACATTAATAGGATTGCCAAACCTGTTAACTCACATCTATAGGATTGCCAAACCTAGTTACTAACATCTACAGGATTGCCAAACCTAGTTACTAACATCTACAGAATTGCCAAACCTATTTACTAACATCAACAGGATTTCCAAACCTATTTACTAACATCTACAGGATTGCTAAACTTATTAACTAACATCTACAGGATTGTCAAACCTATTTACTCACATCTACAGAAATGCCAAACCTATTAACTAACATCTACAGGATTGCCAAACCTATTTACAGGATTGCCAAACCTGTTAACTCACGTCTATAAGATTGCCAAACCTATTTGCTCACATCAACAAGATTGCCAAACCTAGTTACTAACATCTACAGGTTTGCCAAACCTATTAATTAACATCTAGAGGATTGCCAAACCTATTTACTCACATCTACAGAATTGCCAAACCTATTAACTAACATGTACAGGATTGCCAAACCTACTTACTCACATCAACAGAATTGCCAAACCTGTTAGCTCACGTATACAGGATTGCCAAACTTATTAACTCACATCTATAGGATTGCCAAAACTATTAAATCACATCTACAGTATTGCCAAACCTATTAACTAACATCTATAGGATTGCCAAACCTATTAACTAACATCTATAGGATTGCCAAACCTATTAATTGACATTTACAGGATTGCCAAACCTATTTACAAACATCTACAGGATTGCCAAACCTATTAACTCACATCTACAGGATTGCCACACCTATTAACTTACATCAACAGGATTGCCAAAACTATTAACTCAGATCTATAGGAATGCCAAACTTATTTACTAAAACATCTACAGGATTTTCAAACCTATTAACTCACATCTATAGGAATGCCAAACCTATTTACAAACATCTACAAGATTGCAGGACCTATCTACTAACATCTATAGGATTGCCAAACCTATTAAGTCACATCTACAGGATTGCCAAACCTATTGACTCACATCTACAGGATTGCCAAACCTATTAACTCAAATCAACAGGATTGCCAAACCTATTAACTCAAATCAACAGGATTGCCAAACCTATTGACTCACATTTACAGGATTGCCAAACCTATTGACTGACATCTATAGGATTGCCAAACCTATTAACTCACATCAACAGGATTACGAAACCTATTAACTCACATCTACAGGATTGCCAAACCTATCAAATCACACCTACTGGATTGCCAAACCTATTGACTCACATCTACAGGATTGCCAAACCTATAAAATTTGACACATTGCGCATCTCGAGAATGAATCAATATCTACATGACGAAGCCTTTGAACACAGTAGTAAGTGTTTCGATACTAAATATAATCTGTCAAGACTGTTGAAATTCACTAATGGGAGGCCTCCCAACATGTACGATATAGTTGTTTGCGAACCCATGTGCATGATATGACAGGTGTATCTCACAGGAATAACTGTGGTGCATGATATAACGGGTATATCTCACATGAAAGACTGTGGTGCATGATATGACACGTGTATCTCACAGGAATAACTGTGGTGCATGATATAACGTGTGTATCTCACAGGAATAGACTGTGGTGCATGATATGACACGTGTATCTCACAGGAAAGACTGTGGTGCATGATATGACACGTGTATCTCACAGGAAAGACTGTGGTGCATGATATGACGTGTGATCTCACAGGAATAACTGTGGTGCATGATATGACTCTCACAGGAATAACTGTGGTGCATGATATATGTATCTCACAGGAATAACTGTGTATGATATGACACGTGTATCTCACAGGAATAACTGAATAACTGTGGTGCATGATATGACGTGTGTATCTCACAGGAATAACTGTGGTGCATGATATGACACGTGTATCTCACAGGAATAACTGTGGTGCATGATATGACACGTGTATCTCACAGGAATAACTGTGGTGCATGATATGACACGTGTATCTCACAGGAATAACTGTGGTGCATGATATGACACGTGTATCTCACAGGAATAACTGTGGTGCATGATATGACACGTGTATCTCACAGGAATAACTGTGGTGCATGATATGACGGGTATATCTCACAGGAATAACTGTGGTGCATGATATGACACGTATATCTCACAGGAAAGACTGTGGTGCATGATATGACACGTGTATCTCACAGGAATAACTGTGGTGCATGATATGACACGTATATCTCACAGGAATAACTGTGGTGCATGATATGACACGTGTATCTCACAGGAAAGACTGTGGTGCATGATATGACACGTGTATCTCACAGGAAAGACTGTGGTGCATGATATGACACGTTTATCTCACAGGAAAGACTGTGGTGCATGATATGACACGTGTATCTCACAGGAAAGACTGTGGTGCATGATATGACACGTGTATCTCACAGGAAAGACTGTGGTGCATGATATGACACGTGTATCTCACAGGAAAGACTGTGGTGCATGATATGACACGTGTATCTCACATGAAAGACTGTGGTGCATGATATGACACGTGTATCTCACAGGAAAGACTGTGGTGCATGATATGACATGATATGAAACTGTGGTGCATGATATGACGTGTGTATCTCACATGAAAGACTGTGGTGCATGATATAACGTGTGTATCTCACAGGAAAGACTGTGGTGCATGATATGAACGTGTATCTCACATGAAAGACTGTGGTGCATGATATAACTGTATCTCACATGAAAGACTGTGGTGCATGATATAACGGGTGTATCTCACATGAAAGACTGTGGTGCATGATATAACGGGTGCATATCTCACATCTCACATGAAAGACTGTGGTGCATGATATAACGGGTGTATCTCACATGAATAGACTGTGGTGCATGATATAACGGGTATATCTCACATGAATAACTGTGGTGCATGATATAACGGGTGTATCTCACAGGAATAACTGTGGTGCATGATATAACGAGTGTATCTCACAGGAATAACTGTGGTGCATGATATAACGGGTGTATCTCACATGAATAACTGTGGTGCATGATATAACGAGTATATCTCACAGGAATAACTGTGGTGCATGATATAACGGGTATATCTCACATGAATAACTGTGGTGCATGATATAACGGGTATATCTCACAGGAATAACTGTGGTGCATGATATAACGGGTATATCTCACAGGAATAACTGTGGTGCATGATATGACGGGTATATCTCACATGAATAACTGTGGTGCATGATATGACGTGTGTATCTCACATGAATAACTGTGGTGCATGATATGACGGGTGTATCTCACAGGAATAACTGTGGTGCATGATATGACGGGTGTATCTCACATGAATAACTGTGGTGCATGATATGACACGTGTATCTCACAGGAATAACTGTGGTGCATGATATGACACGTGTATCTCACATGAATAACTGTGGTGCATGATATGACGGGTGTATCTCACATGAATAACTGTGGTGCATGATATGACGGGTGTATCTCACATGAATAACTGTGGTGCATGATATGACACGTGTATCTCACAGGAAAGACTGTGGTGCATGATATGACACTTATATCTCACATGAAAGACTGTGGTGCATGATATGACACTTGTATCTCACATGAAAGACTGTGGTGCATGATATGACACGTTGTATCTCACAGGAAAGACTGTGGTGCATGATATGACACTTGTATCTCACAGGAAAGACTGTGGTGCATGATATGACCTCTGATATATGACACGTGTATCTCACATGAATAACTGTGGTGCATGATATGACACGTGTATCTCACATGAAAGACTGTGGTGCATGATATGACATGATATAACGTGTATATCTCACAGAAAGACTGTGGTGCATGATATGACACGTGTATCTCACAGGAATAACTGTGGTGCATGATATGACACGTGTATCTCACATGAAAGACTGTGGTGCATGATATGACACGTGTATCTCACAGGAAAGACTGTGGTGCATGATATGACACGTGTATCTCACAGGAAAGACTGTGGTGCATGATATGACACGTGTGTATCTCACAGGAAAGACTGTGGTGCATGATATGACACGTGTATCTCACAGGAAAGACTGTGGTGCATGATATGACACGTGTATCTCACAGAAAGACTGTGGTGCATGATATGACACGTATCTCACAGGAAAGACTGTGGTGCATGATATGACACGTGTATCTCACATGAAAGACTGTGGTGCATGATATGACTGTATCTCACATGAAAGACTGTGGTGCATGATATGTGTATCTCACATGAAAGACTGTGGTGCATGATATGACACGTGTATCTCACAGGAAATGATATAACTGTATCTCACAGTGTGGTGCATGATATGACACGTGTATCTCACAGGAAAGACTGTGGTGCATGATATGACACGTGTATCTCACATGAAAGACTGTGGTGCATGATATGACACGTGTATCTCACAGTGAAAGACTATCTCTCACAGGAAAGACTGTGGTGCATGATATGACACGTGTATCTCACAGGAAAGACTGTGGTGCATGATATAACGGGGAAAGACTGTATGCATGATATGACAGGGAAAGACTGTGGTGCATGATATGACGGGTGTATCTCACAGGAAAGACTGTGGTGCATGATATGACACGTGTATCTCACAGGAATAACTGTGGTGCATGATATAACGGGTGTATCTCACAGGAAAGACTGTGGTGCATGATATGACGGGTGTATCTCACATGAAAGACTGTGGTGCATGATATAACGGGTGTATCTCACAGGAAAGACTGTGGTGCATGATATAACGGGTGTATCTCACAGGAAAGACTGTGGTGCATGATATGACGGGTGTATCTCACATGAAAGACTGTGGTGCATGATATGACGGGTGTATCTCACAGGAAAGACTGTGGTGCATGATATGACGGGTATATCTCACAGGAATAACTGTGGTGCATGATATAACGGGTATATCTCACAGGAAAGACTGTGGTGCATGATATAACGGGTGTATCTCACAGGAATAACTGTGGTGCATGATATAACGGGTATATCTCACAGGAAAGACTGTGGTGCATGATATAACGGGTGTATCTCACAGGAATAACTGTGGTGCATGATATGACTGTGGTGCATGATATGACGTGTATCTCACAGGAATAACTGATGATATGACGGGTGTATCTCACAGGAAAGACTGTGGTGCATGATATGACACGTGTATCTCACAGGAAAACTGTGGTGCATGATATGACACGTGTATCTCACAGGAAAGACTGTGGTGCATGATATGACACGTGTATATCTCACAGGAATAACTGTGGTGCATGATATGACACGTGTATCTCACAGGAAAGACTGTGGTGCATGATATGACACGTGTATCTCACAGGAAAGACTGTGGTGCATGATATGACACGTGTATCTCACAGGAAAGACTGTGGTGCATGATATGACACGTGTATCTCACATGTGGTGCATGATATGACGTGGTATATCTCACAGGAAAGACTGTGGTGCATGATATGACACGTGTATCTCACAGGAAAGACTGTGGTGCATGATATGACACGTGTATCTCACAGGAAAGACTGTGGTGCATGATATGACACGTGTATCTCACAGTGTGGTGCATGATATGACACTCTCACAGGAAAGACTGTGGTGCATGATATGACACGTGTATCTCACAGGAATAACTGTGGTGCATGATATAACGGATGTATCTCACATGAAAGACTGTGGTGCATGATATGACACGTGTATCTCACAGGAATAACTGTGATATAACGGGTGTATCTCACAGGAAAACTGTGGTGCATGATATGACACGTGTATCTCACAGGAAAGACTGTGGTGCATGATATGACACGTGTATCTCACAGGAATAACTGTGGTGCATGATATACACGTGTATCTCACAGGAATAACTGTGGTGCATGATATGACACGTATATCTCACATGAATAGACTGATGATATGACGTATATCTCACAGGAATAACTGTGGTGCATGATATGACGGGTGTATCTCACAGGAAAGACTGTGGTGCATGATATGACGTATGTATCTCACAGGAATAACTGTGGTGCATGATATGACGGGTATATCTCACAGGAATAACTGTGGTGCATGATATGACGGGTATATCTCACAGGAAAGACTGTGGTGCATGATATGACGGTGTATCTCACAGGAATAACTGTGGTGCATGATATGACGGTGTATCTCACAGGAAAGACTGTGGTGCATGATATGACAGGTATATCTCACAGGAATAACGTGTGTATCTCACAGGAATAACTGTGGTGCATGATATGACGGGTGTATCTCACAGGAATAACTGTGGTGCATGATATGACGGGTGTATCTCACAGGAATAACTGTGGTGCATGATATGACACGTGTATCTCACAGGAAAGACTGTGGTGCATGATATGACACGTGTATCTCACAGGAAAGACTGTGGTGCATGATATGACACGTGTATCTCACATGAAAGACTGTGGTGCATGATATGACACGTGTATCTCACAGGAAAACTGTGGTGCATGATATGACACGTGTATCTCACAGAAAGACTGTGGTGCATGATATGACTGTATCTCACAGGAAAGACTGTGGTGCATGATATGACACGTGTATCTCACAGGAAAGACTGTGGTGCATGATATGACACGTGTATCTCACAGGAAAGACTGTGGTGCATGATATGACACGTATATCTCACAGGAAAGACTGTGGTGCATGATATGACACGTGTATCTCACATGAAAGACTGTGGTGCATGATATGACACGTGTATCTCACAGAAAGACTGTGGTGCATGATATGACGATCTCACAGGAAAGACTGTGGTGCATGATATGACGGGTCTCACAGGAAAGACTGTGGTGCATGATATGACACGTGTATCTCACATGAAAGACTGTGGTGCATGATATGACACGTGTATCTCACATGAAAGACTGTGGTGCATGATATGACACGTGTATCTCACATGAATAACTGTGGTGCATGATATGACACGTGTATCTCACAGGAAAGACTGTGGTGCATGATATGACACGTGTATCTCACAGGAAAGACTGTGGTGCATGATATGACACGTGTATCTCACAGGAAAGACTGTGGTGCATGATATGACACGTGTATCTCACAGGAAAGACTGTGGTGCATGATATATGACACGTGTATCTCACAGGAAAACTGTGGTGCATGATATGACACGTGTATCTCACAGGAAAGACTGTGCATGTGCATGATATAACGGGTGTATCTCACATGAAAGACTGTGGTGCATGATATAACGGGTGTATCTCACATGAAAGACTGTGGTGCATGATATAACGTGTGTATCTCACATGAAAGACTGTGGTGCATGATATAACGGGTGTATCTCACATGAATAACTGTGGTGCATGATATGACGGGTATATCTCACAGGAAAACTGTGGTGCATGATATGACACGTGTATCTCACAGGAATAACTGTGGTGCATGATATGACGGGTGTATCTCACAGGAATAACTGTGGTGCATGATATAACGGGTGTATCTCACAGGAATAACTGTGGTGCATGATATAACGTGTGTATCTCACAGGATATAACGGGTGTATCTCACAGGAATAACTGTGGTGCATGATATGACGGGTATATCTCACAGGAATAACTGTGGTGCATGATATGACGGGTATATCTCACAGGAATAACTGTGGTGCATGATATGACGGGTATATCTCACAGGAATAACTGTGGTGCATGATATGACGGGTGTATCTCACAGGAATAACTGTGGTGCATGATATGACGGGTATATCTCACAGGAATAACTGTGGTGCATGATATGACGGGTATATCTCACAGGAATAACTGTGGTGCATGATATGACAGGTGTATCTCACAGGAAAGACTGTGGTGCATGATATGACACGTGTGATATCTCACAGGAATAACTGTGGTGCATGATATGACACGGTATATCTCACAGGAAAACTGTGGTGCATGATATACACGTGTATATCTCACAGGAATAACTGTGGTGCATGATATGACACGTGTATCTCACAGGAAAGACTGTGGTGCATGATATGACACGTGTATCTCACATGAAAGACTGTGGTGCATGATATGACACGTGTATCTCACAGGAATAACTGTGGTGCATGATATGACACGTGTATCTCACATGAAAGACTGTGGTGCATGATATGACACGTGTATCTCACAGGAATAACTGTGGTGCATGATATGACACGTGTATCTCACAGGAAAGACTGTGGTGCATGATATGACGGGTATATCTCACAGGAAAGACTGTGGTGCATGATATGACACGTGTATCTCACATGAAAGACTGTGGTGCATGATATGACACGTGTATCTCACAGGAAAACTGTGGTGCATGATATGACGGGTGTATCTCACATGAAAGACTGTGGTGCATGATATGACGGGTGTATCTCACAGGAAAGACTGTGGTGCATGATATGACACGTGTATCTCACATGAAAGACTGTGGTGCATGATATGACACGTGTATCTCACAGGAAAGACTGTGGTGCATGATATGACACGTGTATCTCACAGGAAAGACTGTGGTGCATGATATGACACGTGTATCTCACAGGAAAGACTGTGGTGCATGATATAACGGGTGTATCTCACAGGAAAACTGTGGTGCATGATATGACACGTGTATCTCACAGGAAAACTGTGGTGCATGATATAACACGGTGTATCTCACAGGAAAACTGTGGTGCATGATATGACACGTGTATCTCACAGGAATAACTGTGGTGCATGATATGACACGGGTATATCTCACAGGAATAACTGTGGTGCATGATATGACACGTGTATCTCACAGGAATAACTGTGGTGCATGATATGACACGTGTATCTCACAGGAATAACTGTGGTGCATGATATGACACGTGTATCTCACATGAAAGACTGTGGTGCATGATATGACACGTGTATCTCACAGGAATAACTGTGGTGCATGATATGACGGGTATATCTCACATGAATAACTGTGGTGCATGATATAACGGGTATATCTCACAGGAATAACTGTGGTGCATGATATAACGGGTATATCTCACAGGAATAACTGTGGTGCATGATATGACGGGTATATCTCACAGGAAAGACTGTGGTGCATGATATGACACGTGTATCTCACAGGAAAGACTGTGGTGCATGATATGACGGGTGTATCTCACAGGAATAACTGTGGTGCATGATATAACGGGTATCTCACAGGAATAACTGTGGTGCATGATATGACACGTGTATCTCACAGGAATAACTGTGGTGCATGATATGACACGTATATCTCACAGGAATAACTGTGGTGCATGATATAACGGGTATATCTCACAGGAATAACTGTGGTGCATGATATAACGGGTGTATCTCACAGGAATAACTGTGGTGCATGATATGACACGTGTATCTCACAGGAATAACTGTGGTGCATGATATGACACGTGTATCTCACAGGAATAACTGTGGTGCATGATATGACACGGGTGTATCTCACAGGAATAACTGTGGTGCATGATATAACACGTGTATCTCACATGAAAGACTGTGGTGCATGATATGACACGTGTATCTCACAGGAATAACTGTGGTGCATGATATGACACGTGTATCTCACAGGAATAACTGTGGAATAGACTGGAATAACTGTGTGCATGATATGACACGTGTATCTCACAGGAATAACTGTGGTGCATGGTGCATGATATGACGGGTGTATCTCACAGGAAAACTGTGGTGCATGATATAACATGATATGACTGTGGTGCATGATATCACATCTCACAGAATAACTGTGGTGCATGATATGACACGTGTATCTCACAGGAAAGACTGTGGTGCATGATATGACACGTGTATCTCACAGGAAAGACTGTGGTGCATGATATGACACGTGTATCTCACAGGAATAACTGTGGTGCATGATATGACGGGTATCTCACAGAATAACTGTGGTGCATGATATGACACGGTGTATCTCACATGAAAGACTGTGGTGCATGATATGACGGGTGTATCTCACATGAAAGACTGTGGTGCATGATATGACATGATCTCACATGAAAGACTGTGGTGCATGATATGACACGTGATCTCACAGGAAAACTGTGGTGCATGATATGACACGTGTATCTCACATGAAAGACTGTGGTGCATGATATGACAGGTGTATCTCACAGGAAAGACTGTGGTGCATGATATGACAGGTGTATCTCACAGGAAAGACTGTGGTGCATGATATGACACGTGTATCTCACATGAAAGACTGTGGTGCATGATATGACACGTGTATCTCACATGAAAGACTGTGGTGCATGATATGACACGTGTATCTCACAGGAAAGACTGTGGTGCATGATATGACGGTGTATCTCACAGGAAAGACTGTGGTGCATGATATAACGGGTGTATATCTCACAGGAAAGACTGTGGTGCATGATATGACACGTGTATCTCACATGAAAGACTGTGGTGCATGATATGACACGTGTATCTCACATGAAAGACTGTGGTGCATGATATGACACGTGTATCTCACAGGAAAGACTGTGGTGCATGATATAACGGGTGTATCTCACAGGAATAACTGTGGTGCATGATATGACGTGTGTATCTCACAGGAATAACTGTGGTGCATGATATGACACGTGTATCTCACAGGAAAGACTGTGGTGCATGATATAACGGGTGTATCTCACAGGAATAACTGTGGTGCATGATATAACGGGTGTATCTCACAGGAAAGACTGTGGTGCATGATATGACACGTGTATCTCACAGGAATAACTGTGGTGCATGATATGACACATGTATCTCACAGGAAAGACTGTGGTGCATGATATGACACGTGTATCTCACAGAAAGACTGTGGTGCATGATATAACGGGTATATCTCACATGAAAGACTGTGGTGCATGATATGACACGTGTATCTCACAGGAATAACTGTGGTGCATGATATAACGGGTGTATCTCACAGGAAAGACTGTGGTGCATGATATGACTGGGTATGATCTCATCACAGGAAAGACTGTGGTGCATGATATGACACGTGTATCTCACATGAAAGACTGTGGTGCATGATATGACACGGAAAGACTGTGTGCATCTCACAGGAAAGACTGTGGTGCATGATATGACACGTGTATCTCACATGAAAGACTGTGGTGCATGATATAACGGGTATATCTCACAGGAAAGACTGTGGTGCATGAATAACGGGTGTATCTCACATGAAAGACTGTGGTGCATGATATGACGGGTATATCTCACAGGAAAGACTGTGGTGCATGATATGACACGTGTATCTCACATGAAAGACTGTGGTGCATGATATAACGGGTGTATCTCACATGAAAGACTGTGGTGCATGATATGACACGTATATCTCACAGGAAAACTGTGGTGCATGATATAACACGTGTATCTCACAGGAATCTGTGGTGCATGATATAACATCACAGAATAACTGTGGTGCATGATATGACACGTGTATCTCACAGGAATAACTGTGGTGCATGATATAACGGGTGTATCTCACAGGAATAACTGTGGTGCATGATATGACACGTATATCTCACAGGAATAACTGTGGTGCATGATATGACTCTCACAGGAATAACTGTGGTGCATGATATAACGGGTGTATCTCACAGGAATAACTGTGGTGCATGATATGACGGGTATATCTCACAGGAATAACTGTGGTGCATGATATAACGGGTATATCTCACAGGAATAACTGTGGTGCATGATATAACGGGTATATCTCACAGGAAAGACTGTGGTGCATGATATGACGGGTGTATCTCACAGGAATAACTGTGGTGCATGATATAACGGGTGTATCTCACAGGAAAACTGTGGTGCATGATATAACGGGTGTATCTCACAGGAATAACTGTGGTGCATGATATGACGGGTGTATCTCACATGAAAGACTGTGGTGCATGATATAACGGGTGTATCTCACAGGAATAACTGTGGTGCATGATATGACACGTGTATCTCTCACAGGAAAGACTGTGGTGCATGATATAACACGTATATCTCACAGGAATAACTGTGGTGCATGATATGACGGGTGTATCTCACAGGAAAACTGTGGTGCATGATATGACGGGTATATCTCACAGGAAAACTGTGGTGCATGATATGACACGTGTATCTCACAGGAAAGACTGTGGTGCATGATATGACACGTGTATCTCACAGGAATAACTGTGGTGCATGATATGACACGTATATCTCACATGAAAGACTGTATCTCACATGAAAGACTGCATGATATGACACGTGTATCTCACAGGAAAGACTGTGGTGCATGATATGACAGGTGTATCTCACAGGAAAGACTGTGGTGCATGATATGACACGTGTATCTCACATGAAAGACTGTGGTGCATGATATGACACGTGTATCTCACAGGAAAGACTGTGGTGCATGATATGACACGTGTATCTCACAGGAAAGACTGTGGTGCATGATATGACACGTGTATCTCACAGGAAAGACTGTGGTGCATGATATAACACGTGTATCTCACAGGAAAGACTGTGGTGCATGATATGACGGTGTATCTCACATGAAAGACTGTGGTGCATGATATGACACGTGTATCTCACAGGAAAGACTGTGGTGCATGATATGACACGTGTATCTCACAGGAAAGACTGTGGTGCATGATATGACACGTGTATCTCACAGGAAAGACTGTGGTGCATGATATGACACGTGTATCTCACATGAAAGACTGTGGTGCATGATATGACACGTGTATCTCACAGGAAAGACTGTGGTGCATGATATGACACGTGTATCTCACATGAAAGACTGTGGTGCATGATATGACACGTGTATCTCACATGAAAGACTGTGGTGCATGATATGACACGTGTATCTCACATGAAAGACTGTGGTGCATGATATGACGGGTGTATCTCACAGGAATAACTGTGGTGCATGATATGGGTGTATCTCACAGTGTGGTGCATGATATGACTCACAGGAATAACTGTGGTGCATGATATGACGGGTATATCTCACAGGAATAACTGTGGTGCATGATATAACGGGTGTATCTCACAGGAATAACTGTGGTGCATGATATAACGGGTATATCTCACAGGAATAACTGTGGTGCATGATATGACGGGTCTCACAGGAATAACTGTGGTGCATGATATAACGGGTGTATCTCACAGGAATAACTGTGGTGCATGATATGACGGGTGTATCTCACAGGAATAACTGTGGTGCATGATATAACGGGTGTATATAACTGTGGTGCATGATATGAACGTGTATCTCACAGGAATAACTGTGGTGCATGATATGACACGTGGTGTATCTCACAGGAATAACTGTGGTGCATGATATGACACGTGTATCTCACAGGAAAGACTGTGGTGCATGATATGACACGTGTATCTCACAGGAATAACTGTGGTGCATGATATGACACGTGTATCTCACAGGAATAGACTGTGGTGCATGATATGACACGTGTATCTCACAGGAAAACTGTGGTGCATGATATGACACGTGTATCTCACAGGAATAACTGTGGTGCATGATATGACACGTGTATCTCACAGGAAAACTGTGGTGCATGATATGACACGTGTATCTCACAGGAATAACTGTGGTGCATGATATAACGGGTATATCTCACAGGAAAACTGTGGTGCATGATATGACACGGTGTATCTCACAGGAAAGACTGTGGTGCATGATATGACACGTGTATCTCACATGAAAGACTGTGGTGCATGATATGACGGGTATATCTCACATGAAAGACTGTGGTGCATGATATGACACGTGTATCTCACAGGAAAGACTGTGGTGCATGATATGACACGTGTATCTCACAGGAAAGACTGTGGTGCATGATATGACACGTGTATCTCACATGAAAGACTGTGGTGCATGATATGACACGTGTATCTCACATGAAAGACTGTGGTGCATGATATAACGGGTGTATCTCACATGAAAGACTGTGGTGCATGATATAACGGGTGTATCTCACATGAAAGACTGTGGTGCATGATATGAACGTGTATCTCACAGGAATAGACTGTGGTGCATGATATGACACGTGTATCTCACACGTGAAAGACTGTGGTGCATGATATGACGGGTGTATCTCACAGGAAAGACTGTGGTGCATGATATGACACGTATCTCACAGGAAAGACTGTGGTGCATGATATGACGGGTATATCTCACATGAAAATAACTGTGGTGCATGATATGACGTGTATCTCACATGAATAACTGTGGTGCATGATATGACGGGTGTATCTCACAGGAAAGACTGTGGTGCATGATATGACACGTGTATCTCACAGGAATAACTGTGGTGCATGATATAACGGGTGTATCTCACAGGAAAGACTGTGGTGCATGATATACGGGTGTATCTCACATGAATAGACTGTGGTGCATGATATGACGGGTGTATCTCACAGGAATAACTGTGGTGCATGATATGACGTGTATCTCACAGGAAAGACTGTGGTGCATGATATGACACGTGTATCTCACAGGAATAACTGTGGTGCATGATATGACACGTGTATCTCACAGGAAAGACTGTGGTGCATGATATGACACGTGTATCTCACAGGAAAGACTGTGGTGCATGATATAACACTCATGAAAGACTGTGGTGCACACACGTATATCTGACAGACTGTATCTGATATGACACATATCTCACAGGAAAACTGTGGTGCATGATATATCTCACACGTGTAAAGACTGTGGTGCATGATATAACTGTATCTCACAGGAAAGACTGTGGTGCATGATATAACGTGTGTATCTCACATGAAAGACTGTGGTGCATGATATGACACGTGTATCTCACAGAAAGACTGTGGTGCATGATATGACACGTGTATCTCACATGAAAGACTGTGGTGCATGATATGACACGTGTATCTCACATGAAAGACTGTGGTGCATGATATGACACGTGTATCTCACAGGAAAGACTGTGGTGCATGATATGACACGTGTATCTCACAGGAAAGACTGTGGTGCATGATATAACGGGTGTATCTCACAGGAAAGACTGTGGTGCATGATATAACGTGTGTATCTCACAGGAAAGACTGTGGTGCATGATATGACACGTGTATCTCACATGAAAGACTGTGGTGCATGATATGACACGTGTATCTCACATGAAAGACTGTGGTGCATGATATGACACGTGTATCTCACATGAAAGACTCATGATATGACAGTGTAACAGGAAAGACTGTGGTGCATGATATAACACGTATATCTCACATGAAAGACTGTGGTGCATGATATGACGGGTGTATCTCACAGGAATAACTGTGGTGCATGATATGACACGTGTATATCTCACAGGAATAACTGTGGTGCATGATATAACGGGTATATCTCACAGGAATAACTGTGGTGCATGATATGACACGTGTATCTCACAGGAATAACTGTGGTGCATGATATGACACGTGTATCTCACAGGAATAACTGTGGTGCATGATATGACACGTGTATCTCACAGGAATAACTGTGGTGCATGATATAACGGGTGTATCTCACAGGAATAACTGTGGTGCATGATATGACACGTATATCTCACAGGAATAACTGTGGTGCATGATATGACACGTGTATCTCACAGGAATAACTGTGGTGCATGATATGACGGGTGTATCTCACAGGAATAACTGTGGTGCATGATATAACACGTGTATCTCACAGGAATAACTGTGGTGCATGATATGACGGGTATATCTCACAGGAAAACTGTGTTGCATGATATGACACGTGTATCTCACAGGAAAGACTGTGGTGCATGATATGACACGTGTATCTCACAGGAATAACTGTGGTGCATGATATGACACGTGTATCTCACATGAATAACTGTGTTGCATGATATGACACGTGTATCTCACAGGAATAACTGTGGTGCATGATATGACACGTGTATCTCACAGGAATAACTGTGGTGCATGATATGACGGGTATATCTCACAGGAATAACTGTGGTGCATGATATGACACGTATATCTCACATGAATAACTGTGGTGCATGATATGACACGTATATCTCACATGAAAGACTGTGGTGCATGATATGACACGTGTATCTCACAGGAATAACTGTGGTGCATGATATAACACGTATATCTCACAGGAATAACTGTGGTGCATGATATGACGGGTATATCTCACATGAATAACTGTGGTGCATGATATAACGGGTGTATCTCACAGGAAAGACTGTGGTGCATGATATGACACGTGTATCTCACATGAAAGACTGTGGTGCATGATATGACACGTGTATCTCACATGAAAGACTGTGGTGCATGATATGACACGTGTATCTCACATGAAAGACTGTGGTGCATGATATGACACGTGTATCTCACAGGAATAACTGTGGTGCATGATATGACACGTGTATCTCACATGAAAGACTGTGGTGCATGATATGACACGTGTATCTCACATGAAAGACTGTGGTGCATGATATGACACGTGATCTCACATGAATAACTGTGGTGCATGATATGACGGGTGTATCTCACATGAAAGACTGTGGTGCATGATATGACACGTATATCTCACATGAAAGACTGTGGTGCATGATATGACACGTGTATCTCACATGAATAGACTGTGGTGCATGATATAACACGTGTATCTCACATGAATAACTGTGGTGCATGATATGACACGTGTATCTCACAGGAATAACTGTGGTGCATGATATGACACGTGTATCTCACATGAAAACTGTGGTGCATGATATAACGGGTATATCTCACATGAAAGACTGTGGTGCATGATATGACGGGTGTATCTCACATGAAAGACTGTGGTGCATGATATGACGGGTGTATCTCACAGGAAAGACTGTGGTGCATGATATGACACGTATATCTCACATGAATAACTGTGTTGCATGATATAACACGTGTATCTCACATGAAAGACTGTGGTGCATGATATGACACGTGTATCTCACAGGAATAACTGTGGTGCATGATATGACACGTGTATCTCACATGAAAGACTGTGGTGCATGATATGACACGTGTATCTCACAGGAATAACTGTGGTGCATGATATGACACGTGTATCTCACAGGAAAGACTGTGGTGCATGATATAACACGTGTATCTCACAGGAAAAACTGTGGTGCATGATATAACACGTGTATCTCACAGGAATAACTGTGGTGCATGATATGACACGTGTATCTCACAGGAATAACTGTGTGATATCACAGGATCTCACATAATAACTGTGGTGCATGATATGACACGTGTATCTCACAGGAATAGACTGTGGTGCATGATATGACACGTGTATCTCACAGGAATAGACTGTGGTGCATGATATAACACGTGTATCTCACATGAAAGACTGTGGTGCATGATATGATATACGTGTATCTCACAGGAAAGACTGTGGTGCATGATATGACACGTGTATCTCACAGGAAAGACTGTGGTGCATGATATGACACGTGTATCTCACATGAAAGACTGTGGTGCATGATATGAACACGTGTATCTCACAGGAAAGACTGTGGTGCATGATATAACGGGTGTATCTCACAGGAAAACTGTGGTGCATGATATGACACGTGTATCTCACAGGAAAGACTGTGGTGCATGATATGACACGTGTATCTCACATGAAAGACTGTGGTGCATGATATAACACGTGTATCTCACAGGAAAGACTGTGGTGCATGATATGACACGTGTATCTCACAGGAATAACTGTGGTGCATGATATAACGGGTATATCTCACATGAATAACTGTGGTGCATGATATAACGGGTATATCTCACAGGAATAACTGTGGTGCATGATATAACGGGTATCTCACAGGAATAACTGTGGTGCATGATATGACGGGTATATCTCACAGGAATAACTGTGGTGCATGATATAACGGGTATATCTCACAGGAATAACTGTGGTGCATGATATGACACGTGTATCTCACAGGAATAACTGTGGTGCATGATATGACACGTGTATCTCACAGGAATAACTGTGGTGCATGATATGACACGTGTATCTGCATGATATAACACGTGTATCTCACAGAATAACTGTGGTGCATGATATGACGGGTGTATCTCACAGGAATAACTGTGGTGCATGATATGACACTGTGTATCTCACAGGAAAACTGTGGTGCATGATATGACACGTGTATCTCACATGAAAGACTGTGTTGCATGATATGACACGTGTATCTCACAGAAAGACTGTGTTGCATGATATGACACGTGTATCTCACATGAAAGACTGTGTTGCATGATATGACACGTGATATCTGTATCTCACAGGAAAGACTGTGGTGCATGATATGACACGTGTATCTCACAGGAAAGACTGTGGTGCATGATATGACACGTGTATCTCACAGGAAAGACTGTGTTGCATGATATGACACGTGTATCTCACAGGAAAAGACTGTGTTGCATGATATGACACGTGTATCTCACATGAAAGACTGTGTTGCATGATATGACACGTGTATCTCACAGGAATAACTGTGGTGCATGATATAACACGTGTATCTCACATGAATAACTGTGGTGCATGATATGACACGTGTATCTCTCACAGGAAAGACTGTGGTGCATGATATAACACGTGTATCTCACAGGAAAGACTGTGGTGCATGATATGACACGTGTATCTCACAGGAAAGACTGTGGTGCATGATATAACACGTGTATCTCACAGGAATAACTGTGCTGCATGATATGACACGTGTATCTCACAGGAATAACTGTGGTGCATGATATGACACGTGTATCTCACAGGAATAACTGTGGTGCATGATATGACACGTGTATCTCACAGGAATAACTGTGGTGCATGATATGACACGTGTATCTCACAGGAATAACTGTGGTGCATGATATGACACGTATATCTCACAGGAAAGACTGTGGTGCATGATATGACACGTATATCTCACAGGAATAACTGTGGTGCATGATATGACACGTGTATCTCACAGGAATAACTGTGGTGCATGATATAACGGGTGTATCTCACAGGAATAACTGTGGTGCATGATATGACGGGTATATCTCACATGAAAGACTGTGTTGCATGATATGACGGGTATATCTCACATGAAAGACTGTGTTGCATGATATGACACGTGTATCTCACAGGAAAGACTGTGTTGCATGATATGACACGTGTATCTCACAGGAATAACTGTGGAAAGACTGCATGATATGACACGTGTATCTCACAGGAATAACTGTGTTGATGATATGACACGTGTATCTCACAGGAAAGACTGTGGTGCATGATATGACATGTATCTCACAGGAAAGACTGTGTTGCATGATATGACACGTGTATCTCACAGGAATAACTGTGGTGCATGATATGACACGTGTATCTCACAGGAATAACTGTGGTGCATGATATGACACGTATATCTCACATGAAAGACTGTGGTATGATATGACACGTGTATCTCACATGAATAACTGTGGTGCATGATATGACGGTTGTATCTCACATGAATATCTCACAGACTGTATGCATGATATGACGGTTGTTGCATACAGGAATAACTGTGGTGCATGATATGACACGTGTATCTCACAGGAAAGATGTGTTGCATGATATGACACGTGTATCTCACAGGAAAGACTGTGTGCATGATATGTGTGTATCTGTGAAAGACTGTATGCATGAATGTGTATATGAGTGAAAGACTATGTATATCTGTATGAAAGACTGTGTGCATGATATGTATGTATGCATGTCAGGAATATGTGGTGCATGATATGATGTATGTATGTATGCATGTCTGTGTGTATGTATGTATATCTCACATGAAAGTATGTATGATATGACATGTATCTCTACATATGTGTATGAATGTATGTATGAATGAATAAATGTATGCATGTATGTATGTATATCTGATATGACATTTCTGTATGTTTGTCTGCATGTATGTATATATTTCTGTATGTGTGTGCATTCATGCATGTATGCACAGGATGTATGTATGAATGTATGTATCACAGAATGTGCTGCATGATATGATGTTTGTATCCACAGGATAAGACTGTGCTGCATGTATGTGACGTTGTATTTATGTATGAATGTATGTGTGTATGTATGTATGTATGCATGAATGTATGTATGTATGAATGTTTGTATCTATATATGTATGTATGTATGTATGTATGTATGTAGGTATGTGTGTATATATGTGCATATGTATGTTTGTATTTATGTATGTATGTATGCATGCACGCATACATGTATATATGTATATGTGTATGTATTATGTATGTATGTATGGTATGTGTGTATGTATGTATGTACGTATGCATGTATGTATCTATGTGTATTTATGTATGTATGTATGCATGTCTATTTGTATGTATGTATGTGTGTTTGTATGTATGTAAGGATGTGTATGAATTTATGTATGAATGTATGTATGTATGTTGTGTATGTATGTATATCTGCCTGTATTTTGTCTGCCTGTATGTATGTATTTCTGTATGTGTGTATTCACATGTTTCACGTATGTATTTATTTGTGTGAATGTATGTATATATACTGTTTATGTGTGTATCCAATGTGTATGTGCATTTTCCATGAATATGTATGTATGTAAAATATAACTATGGTCCTAGTCTTACTTTCTACTCCTTTGCTAAAATATAAATGTAGTCTATTTAGCCTCAAATATAAGTGTGGCCCTAGTCTTATTTTCTAGTCTTTGCTTGAATATAAGTGTGGCCCTAGTCTTACTTTCTAGTCCTTTCCTCAAATATAAGTGTGGCCCAGTCTTACTTTTCTAGTCCTTTGCTTGAATATAAGTGTGCCCTAGTCTTACTTTCTAGTCTTTGTTTGAATATATGTGTGGCCCTAGTCTTACTTTCTACTCCTTTGCTTGAATATAAGTGTGGCCCTAGTCTTACTTTCTAGTCCTTTGCTTGAATATAATGTGGCCCTAGTCTTACTTTCTAGTCCTTTGGTAAATTATCAGTGTGGCCCTAGTCTTACTTTCTACTATTTGTTTAAATAGAAGTGTGGCCCTAGTCTTACTTTCTACTATTTGTTTAAATATAAGTGTGGCCCTAGTCTTACTTTCTACTATTTGTTTAAATATAAGTGTGGCCCTAGTCTTACTTTCTACTATTTGTTTAAATAGAAGTGTGGCCCTAGTCTTACTTTCTACTATTTGTTTAAATATAAGTGTGGCCCTAGTCTTACTTTCTACTATTTGTTTAAATATAAGGGTGGCCCTAGTCTTACTTTCTACTATTTGTTTAAATAGAAGTGTGGCCCTAGTCTTACTTTCTACTATTTCTACTTTTGTTTAAATAGAAGTGTGGCCCTAGTCTTACTTTCTACTATTTGTTTAAATATATGGTGGCCCTAGTCTTACTTTCTACTATTTGTTTAAATAGAAGTGTGGCCCTAGTCTTACTTTCTACTCCCCTTTTCTTCAAATATAAGTGTGGCCCTAGTCTTACTTTCTACTATTTGTTTAAATATAAGGGTGGCCCTAGTCTTACTTTCTACTATTTGTTTAAATATAAGTGTAGTCTTTTCTACTATTTGTTTAAATAGAAGTGTGGCCCTAGTCTTACTTTCTACTATTTGTTTAAATATAAGTGTGGCCTAGTCTTACTTTCTACTATTTGTTTAAATATAAGTGTGGCCCTAGTCTTACTTTCTACTATTTGTTTAAAATATAGTGTGGCCCTAGTCTTACTTTCTACTATTTCCTCAAATATAAGTGTGGCCCTAGTCTTACTTTCTACTCCTTTCTTCAAATATAAGTGTGGCCCTAGTCTTACTTTCTACTCCTTTCCCTCAAATATAAGTGTGGCCCTAGTCTTACTTTTCTACTCCTTTCTTCAAATATAAGTGTGGCCTAGTCTTACTTTCTCTACTCCTTTCTTCAAATATAAGTGTGGCCCTAGTCTTACTTTCTACTCCTTTCTTCAAATATAAGTGTGGCCCTAGTCTTACTTTCTACTCCTTTCCTCAAATATAAGTGTGGCCCTAGTCTTACTTTCTACTCCTTTCCTCAAATATAAGTGTGGCCCTAGTCTTACTTTCTACTATTTGTCAAATATAAGTGTGGCCCTAGTCTTACTTTCTACTATTTGTTTAAATATAAGTGTGGTTCTAGTCTTACTTTCTACTATTTGTTTAAATATAAGTTCTAGTCTTACTTTTCTACTATTTGTTTAAATATAAGTGTGGCCCTAGTCTCAGTTTCTACTCCTTTGCTATAATATAAGTGTGGCCCTAGTCTCACTTTCTACTCTTTGCTATAATATAAGTGTGGTCATAGTCTCACTTTCTACTCCTTTGCTATAATATAAGTGTGGTCATAGTCTCACTTTCTACTCCTTTGCTATAATATAAGTGTGGTCATAGTCTCACTTTCTACTCCTTTGCTATAATATAAGTGTGGTCATAGTCTCACTTTCTACTCCTTTGCTATAATATAAGTGTGGTCATAGTCTCACTTTCTACTCCCTTTGCTATAATATAAGTGTGGTCTCACTGGTCATAGTCTCACTTTCTACTCCTTTCCTCAAATATAAATGTGGTCCTAGTCTTACTTTCTACTCTTTGCTATAATATAAATGTGGCCCTAGTCTTGTTTTCTACACCTTTTCTTTTGTCTCTTCTTTAAGTTAGTATGAAAAAATACAATGAAAGAAGCACATTGGAGTGAAGTAAATGTATAAAACAACCAAAAATGACTTTCAGCGTCTCAAGCCGGTCATCCATTCAATAGAAAGTAAAACTTTGTTTGGTCTTTTTTTTCGTGTGTGACACGCATTGTGACGTTACTGGAAAGAGGACAGAAATGATAAAAGTCCAACAAAATATACGCATTGTACATCCCATTCATTTATTTACTTAACATTTGAGCTAATGAACAACGTCGGTGACAAGGTCCAATGCAGTCTCATCTCATCGCTGAAATGTTTGAGTTTGAAACTGTGGACACAAAGTGAGAAGAATTATTCGTTGTCGGATGGGCCTACTGTCGTAAGTGTCTTAAACTTATGATGAGGAAAATATGCCTTTGGTGTAGTATGAAACCTATTGTTATCAATAATAAATATGTAAAAAATTAATAATATATCAGTAAATAGATGGATAGATAGATAGATAGATAGATAGATTGATTGATTGATTGATAGATAGATAGATAGATAGATAGATTGATTGATTGATTGATAGATAGATAGATATGTAAATGAATAGACAGATACACAGATGGATGTATTAAGTCAGTGATGTGCTTGTGTATTAAGTCGCGGATGTGCTTGTATTAAGTCAGTGACCCATTTATCATCAAGTCGGTGACATAATTATGTAAAGTCAGTGATGAATATGTCATCAAGTCAGTGGCGATCTTGTCATTAAGTCAGTGGAGATCTTCTCATTAAGTCAGTGGAGATCTTGTCAGTGGAGATCTTGTCATTAAGTCGGAAATCTTGTCATAAGTCTGGAAATCGTCACTAAGTCAGTGGAAATCTTGTCATTAAAGTGGCGATCTTGTCATTAAGTCAGTGGAAATCGTGTCATTAAGTCAGTGAAGATCTTGTCATTAAGTCAGTGGCGATCTTGTCATTAAGTCAGTGGAAATCGTGTCATTAAGTCAGTGGAGATCGTGTCATTAAGTCAGTGACGATCATTGAGACAGTGAAGTAGTTGTCATTTCCAAACGTACTTGTCATTAAATCAGTGACGATCTTGTCACTAAGTCAGAGACGTACTTGTCATTAAGTCAGTGACGTACTTGTCACTAAGTCAGTGACGTACTTGTCACTAAGTCAGTGACGTACCTGTCACTAAGTCAGTGACGTACTTGTCACTAAGTCAGTGACGTACTTGTCTAAGTCAGTGACGTACTTGTCCCTAAGTCAGTGACGTACTTGTCACTAAGTCAGTGACGTACTTGTCCCTAAGTCAGTGACGTACGTCCTAAGTCAGTTAAATACTTGTCCCTAAGCCAGTGACGTACTTGTCCTAAGTCAGTTAAATACTTGTCCTAAGTCAGTGACGTATTTGTCCCTAAGTCAGTGACGTACTTGTCCCTAAGTCAGTTAAATACTTGTCCCTAAGTCAGTGACGTACTTGTCCCTAAGTCAGTTAAATACTTGTCCCTAAGCCAGTGACGTACTTGTCCATAAGCCAGTGACGTACTTGTCACTAAGTCAGTGCCATACTTGTCCCTAAGTCAGTGAGATACTTGTCCCTACATCAGTGACATACTTGTCCCTAAGTCAGTGAGATACTTGTCCCTAATCAGTGACATACTTGTCCCTAAGTCAGTGAGATACTTGTCCCTACATCAGTGACATACTTGTCCCTAAGTCAGAGATACTTGTCCCTAGTGATACTTGTCCCTAAGTCATCAGTGACATACTTGTCCTCCACATCAGTGACATACTTGTCCCTATAGTGACTATCAGTCACAGACAGTTGTCCCTACATCAGTGACATACTTGTCCCAGTGACATCAGTACAATTTAACTTATTTTGCCATACTTGTCCCTAAGTCAGTGAGATACTTGTCCCTACATCAGTGACATACTTGTCCCTAAGCAGTGAGATACTTGTCCCTACATCATTCATACACTTGTCCCTACAGTCACATCAGTGACATACTTGTCCCTAAGTCAGTGACATACTGTCATTACATCAGTGATGTACTTGTCCCTACATCAGTCACAGACTTGTCCCTACATCAGTGACATACATAAATTCAGTGACAGACTTGTCCATTAATCAGTGACATACTTGTCCATTAAATGTACTTGTCCCTACATCAGTGACATTAAGTCCTCACACCAACTTGACATCTAAGTCAGTGACGTACTTGTCCCTAAGTCAGTGACGTAATCAGTCCAACTAACATCGTACATGTCATTAAGTCAGTGATGTACTTGACATTAAGTCAGTGACGTACTTGACATTAAATTAGTGACCTACTTGACATTAAGTCAGTGACGTACTTGCCATTAAATTAGTGACGTAATTGACATGTCAGTGACGTACTTGACATTAAGTCAGTGACGTACTTGACATTAAGTCAGTGACGTACTTGACATTAAGTCAGTGACGTACATTAAATCAGTGACGTACCTGACATTAAGTCACTGTGTACCATGTCATTAAGTCAGTGACGTATGTCATTAAGTCAGTGACGTACCAATCATTAAGTCATGATGTACTTGACAAAGTCAGTGACGTACTTGTCATTAAGTCAGTGACGTACTTGACATTAGGTCAGTGACGTACTTGACATTAAATAAGTGACGTACTTGACATTAAGTCAGTGATGTACCTATCATTAAGTCAGTGACGTACTTGACATTAAGTCAGTGTACCAATCATTAAGTCATTGATGTACTTGACATTAAGTCAGTGACGTACTTGACATTAAATTAGTGACATTACCAATTAACATTAAGTCAAAGTTTTGATGTACTTGACATTAAGTCAGTGACGTACCTTTGACATTAAATCAGTGACGTGCCAATCATTAACATTAAGTCATGACTTACATGTCATTAAGTCAGTGACGTACATGTCATTAAGTCAGTGACGTACCTATCATTAAGTCAGTGACGTACCTATCATTAAGTCAGTGACGTACCTATCATTAAGTCAGTGATGTACCTATCATTAAGTCAGTGATGTACCTATCATTAAGTCAGTGACGTACCTATCATTAAGTCAGTGATGTACCTATCATTAAGTCAGTGACGTACCTATCATTAAGTCAGTGATGTACCTATCATTAAGTCAGTGATGTACCTATCATTAAGTCAGTGACGTACCTATCATTAAGTCAGTGATGTACCTATCATTAAGTCAGTGACGTACCTGTCATTAAGTCAGTGATGTACCTATCATTAAGTCAGTGATGTACCTATCATTAAGTCAGTGATGTACCTATCATTAAGTCAGTGATGTACCTATCATTAAGTCAGTTCCGTACCTATCATTAAGTCAGTGACGTACCTATCATTAAGTCAGTGACGTACCTATCATTAAGTCAGTGACGGACCTGACATTACGTCAGTGACGTACCTATCGTTAAGTCAGTGACGGACCTATCATTAAATCAGTGATGTACCCATCATTAAGTCAGTGATGTACCTATCATTAAGTCAGTGATGTACCTATCATTAAGTCAGTGATGTACCTATCATTAAGTCAGTGACGTACCTATCATTAAGTCAGTGATGTACCTATCATTAAGTCAGTGATGTACCTATCATTAAGTCAGTGATGTACCTATCATTAAGTCAGTGATGTACCTATCATTAAGTCAGTGATGTACCTATCATTAAGCCAGTGACGTACCTATCATTAAGCCAGTGACGTACTTGTCCTTAAGTCAATGACGTACCTATCATTAAGTCAGTGACGTACATGTCATTAAGTCAGTGACGTACCTATCATTAAGTCAGTGACGTACCTATCATTAAGTCAATGACGTACCTATCATTAAGTCAATGACGTATCATTAAGTCAGTGACGTACATGTCATTAAGTCAGTGACGTACCTATCATTAAGCCAGTGACGTACTTGTCCCTAAGTCAATGACATAACAGTCGCGTACCTATCATTAAGTCAGTGATGTACCTATCATTAAGTCAGTGACGTACCTATCATTAAGTCAGTGAAGTACCTATCATTAAGTCAGTGACGTACCTATCATTAAGTCAGTGACGTACCCGTTATCACGTCAGTGACATGTCTATGGCAAGATGGCGCAAGCCTTGGTACAGGCGGTGCCCTCTGACGGGTGGTACCAGGTGGTGGAGGCACAGCAGTCTTCACACAGCTTTTGGTCCAAAGTGGCTTCCGCACTGAGGATCTTGGCGGCCTCTAAATGGGAACAAAAACCATGACTTTTATTAATGGTCTTGATATCATCATGATTGAAGGAAAACCATCCGGCATTAATGAATGATAGTGTGTATTATTATTATTATTATTATTATTATTATTATTATTATTATTATTATTATTATTATTATTATTATTATTATTATTATTATTATTATTATTATTATTATTATTTATATTTTATGTTATTATTATTATTATTATTATTATTATTATTATTATTATTATTATTATTATTATTATTATTATTATTATTATTATTATTATTATTATTATTATTATTATTATTATTATTATTATTATTATTATTATTATTATTATTATTATTATTATTATTATTATTATTATTATCATTATTATTATTATTATTATTATTATTGTTGTTGTTAATATTATTATTATTATTACCATTATGATTATTCCATTAAAATGTCATGTCGATGGCAACTCCCCCCTCCCCTCCCCCTATGCCATGTCCAACTGGAGAGAACACGGTAGTTGTGTCCGTGTGTCCTTGAATGAGGTGAGGCGGTGTTAGTAGTAGAAGTAAGCCAATGGGAATCGATCTGTACCTTGGGGGATATGATACACTATTCTTAATATTTCTCATCTACTTGGATACGGCTAGCTACAATCAAGGTAGTCAATGGCAAGCAGTTTTAAAGTGTTCCTGAATACAAAGGCTGTGGGGGTGGGATGAGGTTTATTATTAATGCAGTCAAAATACGAATCGATCTTTACCTTTCTGGAGGTCCTCAAGGAAGAATCTTTTCTCTGGGGCGGCCATGGTCAAGGCCAAAAATCCCAAGCAAAGGAGGACAACCAAGAATTTCATGTTGATGGGCGGTGTGAGGAGATTAGACTGCTGGAAGGAGATAGAAATAGAAAGAGAGAGGGCGTTAAAGGTAAGACCTCTCACATGGTGCTTATCTTTTGATTATTGCTACAATTCTGATTGGAAACTTATAATTCTCTTGATTTGCTTCGGGCCAAAAATCGGACAATGCTATCAAAGTTCTGACAACGATCAAACTAATAGACTTGGCACTAGATTTATTCAAATCACGTAGGTATTTTGCCGGTCGCTTTAACTAATTGATTTGGTACTACATTCACACAAATCACGTGTTTCATGGCGAGGCGAGGGGTGCCGACGCAGAGATCGCGGATTCGATCCCAATAGTGGCCAGAATTTGTTCTGTCTATTCCTTGTGTTTGTCTCGTCTTTGTTCCTATTATTATTATTATTATTATTATCATTGTTATTATTATCAGCGTTGTATAATCAATGACACAAAAGCTAGTCTATTTGATTAAGGTCTACATTACATAGCGTTGTCTCATCAATGACACAAAAGCTAGTCTATTTGATTAAGGTCTACATTACATAGCGTTGTCTAGTCAATGTCACACAAGCTAGTCTATTTGATTAGGGTCTACATTACATAGCGTTGTCTAGTCAATGTCACACAAGCTAGTCTATTTGATTAGGGTCTACATTACATAGCGATCTGTCTAGTTGTCACACAAGCTAGTCTAGTCAATGTCACAATGTCAAGCTAGTCTATTTGATTAGGGTCTACATTACATACTGTTGTCTAGTCAATGACACACAATCTAGTCTATTTGATTAGGGTCTACATTACATAGCGTTGTCTAATCAATAACACACAAGTTAGTCTATTTGATTAGGGTCTACATTACATAGCGTTGTCTAATCAATAACACACAAGTTAGTCTATTTGATTAGGGTCTACACTACATACAGTTGTCTAATCAATAACACACAAGTTAGTCTATTTGATTAGGGTCTACATTACATACTGTTGTCTAATCAATAACACACAAGTTAGTCTATTTGATTAGGGTCTACATTACATACTGTTGTCTAATCAATAACACACAAGTTAGTCTATTTGATTAGGGTCTACATTACATACTGTTGTCTAATCAATAACACACAAGTTAGTCTATTTAATTAGGTCTACACTACATACTGTTGTCTAATCAATAACACACAAGTTAGTCTATTTGATTAGGGTCTACATTACATACTGTTGTCTAATCAATAACACACAAGTTAGTCTATTTGATTAGGGTCTACACTACATACTGTTGTCTAATCAATAACACACAAGTTAGTCTATTTGATTAGGGTCTACATTACATACTGTTGTCTAATCAATAACACACAAGTTAGTCTATTTGATTAGGGCCTACACTACATACTGTTGTCTAATCAATAACACACAATCTAGTCTATTTGATTAAGGTCTACATTACATACAGTTGTCTAGTCAATGTCACACAAGCCAGTCTATTTGATTAAGGTCTACATTACATACAGTTGTCTAGTCAATGACACACAAGCCAGTCTATTTGATTAAGGTCTACATTACATACTGTTGTCTAGTCAATGTCACACAAGCTAGTCTATTTGATTAGGGTTTATTTTACATAGCGTTGTCTAATCAATGACACAAAAGCCAGTCTATTTGATTAAGGTCTACATTACATAGAGTTGTCTAGTCAATAACACACAAGCCAGTCTATTTGATTAAGGTCTACATTACATAGCGTTGTCTAATCAATGACACAAAAGCCAGTCTATTCTATTAGGGTCTACATTACATAGCGTTGTCTAGTCAATGACACAAAAGCCAGTCTATTTGATTAAGGTCTATTTTACATAGCGTTGTCTAATCAATGACACAAAAGCCAGTCTATTTGATTAAGGTCTATTTTACATAGCGTTGTCTAATCAATGACACAAAAGCCAGTCTATTTGATTAGGGTCTATTTTACATAGCGTTGTCTAATCAATGACACAAAAGCCAGTCTATTTGATTGAGGTCTACATTACATAGCGTTGTCTAGTCAATAACACACAAGCTAGTCTATTTGATTAAGGTCTACATTACATAGCGTTGTCTAGTCAATAACACACAAGCCAGTCTATTTGATTAAGGTCTACATTACATAGCGTTGTCTAGTCAATGACACACAAAGCCAGTCTATTTGATTAAGGTCTACATTACATACAGTTGTCTAGTCAATGTCACACAAGCCAGTCTATTCTATTAGGTCTACATTACATACAGTTGTCTAGTCAATGTCACTGAGCTCACCTTCTTACTGTGGACTTGAGTGTGAACAGTCTCAAAAACCGATGACCTTTTAAAGCAAATAGTGTCAACCAATGAGATTTGACCATTAAGATTCACCTATGTGACGTCACGTGGGAACTGCCCAAGTGTATATGAATGACGTAGTGCATGAGGGTATAGCTCCAGGTCCGTCAACAGGTACAGCGTTACTTCAGCTCTTACGTGACTTCCGCTACAGGATGGTCACAACGTCGTGCACTTTCTTATCTTCCAATCGGACCTGGTCAGTGTGTTTACGTGTGTGTGTGTTTTTTTTATTTGTGTGTGTGTGTGTGTGTGTGTGTGTGTACGTGCATGTGTGTATTTGTGTATGAGTTTGTGTGTTGGTGTCTCTATTTGTGTTTGTGTGTGTGCGTGTGTTTCTGCATTTGGCCAGATTCGAGATTGGGGAAAGCAAAACAACCAACACACAGTCTTTTCATTCATTTGACATAATGCAAAGGTTAATCCGGGCAGTGGACAGGTGAGCACCTGTACGGGGAGTAGATGATCCCGCCCTCCACGAGTCTCCTGCTGCCTTGCAGGCGGGTCTTGGTTGACGAAAGACTAAGGGAGTTAACCCTGACAGAAAACAACCTGCTACCTTGCAGGCCGGTCTTGAATGACCAAAGGCTAAGGGAGTTAACCTGACAGAAAATAACAACCTGCTGCCTTGCAGGCTGGTATTGAATGACTAAAGGCTAAGGGAGTTAACCCTGACAGAAAATAACAAGGCCTGGTAGGGGGCCTCAAGGTGGCAGCCCCACCATCTACCTAGGGTACAGTGAGCTAATCCCCTGCTTATCCAAAACAACCTTATTCAGAGAAGTAAAAGAAATATAACGGCTTGATCTTTGAAAGACGAACTTGGAAACGAACACGAACTGTGATTTTTGGAACATGGAACGTTAGGGCAATCAATGGAAAAGAGTTGAATTAGTTAAACAAATGGAAAAATTTCAAAGTAGATATTTTGACCATTACAGAAACAAACAAAAAAAGGACAAGGAATAGAAAATGTAGGACCAAATCATATTTTAATCTTGTCAGGAGTAGATGTCAAAGATAGAGCTAGAGTAGGAGTAGGCCTCCTAGTGCATAAAAGGCATGAAAAGCTACTAGAAAGTTGGAACTTTATAAGCCCACGGCTATTAGAGGTAAATATTAAAACCAAAAGGACGAGAAATTAAATTATTAATAGCTTATGGACCAAATGAAGACGCAACTATAGAAGGAAAAGATATCTTTGAAAATGATTTACAAATAGCTGCAGAGAATCTTAAATCCAAAAGGAAGTAATGCTTTTAGGAGATTTAAACGCTAGAGTAGGTTACGATGTAGAAACGTCAGGAGGAGTAATAGGTAAAGAAGGAGAGACAACAACTTCTCTAAATGGCGAGAGACTCATATATTTTTGCCTAAAGAATAACATTAAAATAGCCAATACCTTTTTTCCTCATAAAGATATCCACAAATATACAAGAGTAAATGAACACAGGTGTGAAAAGTCAATGATAGACTACATAATAGTTAATAGCAGCCCTTTTTTACAGTACATTGGATGCAAGAGTAAACAGAGGAGCAGAAATATTTAGTGATCACCACTTAGTGATTGCCAAAATGAGATTATTGACTGAAGAAAACAAACAGAAAAGGAAAGAGAAGAAAGCTACTAAACTCAAAATGGAGAAACTAAATATACCAGTAGTAAAACAGGTATATCAATCTAGGATAAAAAGATTTATCAGTGAAAGGCAATGGATCTGAATGATAGCACAATAGAAGAAAAGTGGCAGATGTATAAAGAAACACTACTCGGTTGTACTGAAGAGGTCTGTGGTAGGAAACAAATTAAAGGAAATATGAAAAGAACAGCATGGTGGAATGATAATGTCAAGACTAAGATCAAAGAAAAGAAAGATGCCTGGAAGAAATACTTACAAACAAAGAGACCAGAGGATAGATAGATTACGTGAATAAAAGAACTATCGCCAAAGAGGAAGTGAGGAAAGCAAACAGGAACAATGGGAAGAGTTTGGACAAAGACTTCAAGATTACAATACAGGTGAACGCAAGATGGACGACTACAAGAAGAATTCATTGAGCTTGTGACAGCCCGGCCACTTATTTGGGACCCCAAAACACAGACTTCCATAACAAAGGACAAAGAAAACAAGATTGGGAAATTATTGAAAGTAAATTTCCACCAGCAGGTGAGTTTATTGTACTGTGCAAAGTCACCCCCCCCTCCCCAGTTTACGGTATTCTATTAATTTTGATATAAACAAGTTTCACAGTCAAAATAGTTTTGATAAGACATTTCAGCATGACCTATTTATTTCTATTCAATGTGAAACATTTCTGAACACAAGGTTGTTTTGTCATTCTACAGATCCGCTTGGGTCACTGAATAATTCGGATAATGCATCACGAATTTCATGGCATCATCAGCTGCTCTACCTCCGGTCTTCTTTGTATTTATTAGCAATTCTAGCGCAATCAAAGTATCTCTATCAGAAGAATCCATGATGACGAAAGGAAGTGTGACTGCCTATGCCGTTCCGACTTGTCGCGTGTCGCGTCTCCTATGTGAGGGGGTCAAGACCTGTCGCACGTCACGTGCTGACATGTCGTGAGCCGTGTGCCTTCCTAGGAAGTTCAGCCTTAGCAACACGAATGACCTACGCCCTATAGCATTAACACCATATCCAATGAAGATATTTTGAAAAAGTAGTTCTTTGCACATTACAAATCTTAGTTGACAATTGTATCGATCCTTTGTAGTTTGCATAATATAGGAAAAATAGATCTGCTGATGATGCTTTGTTACATGTGTTAAATTCTATTTACTCACAAGTCGAGAAAAAAGGGCCGTTCTATCAACATCATGTTTTACAATTTATTTTAGTGCATTTCACACCATCCAACTACACATACTGACAGACAAACTTCCTACAAATGAATGTCAACGCCAACACTGCACTTTGGATACAAATCCAGCGCCCACCAGGCTGTACGTATTTGCATCAATACATTTGTAAATTGTATACATTTCGCACCTTTATTGTAAAATTTTACCTTGTTGATGCTTCATTTATTCTCTATCATTTCTTCTTTCTCGACCCTGTGAGATATAGATCTAGTCTTATCCTTTTCTTCCCCTTCTTTGTTTCCCATACTCACACCTCTCGCTCTCTTTCTTTCTTTCCCTCTTTTTTCTTTCTGTCTCTCAGTCTCTGTTTCTCTGTCTCTCTGTCTCTGTCTCTGTCTGTCTGTCTGTCTGTCTGTCTGTCTGTCTGTCTGTCTGTCTCTGTCTCTGTCTCTGTCTCTGTCTCTGTCTCTCTCTCTCTCTCTGTCTCTGTCTCTCTCTCTGTCTCTGTCTCTGTCTCTGTCTCTGTCTCTGTCTCTGTCTCTCTCTCTCTCTCTCTCTCTCTCTCTCTCTCTCTCTCTCTCTCTCTCTCTCTCTCTCTCTCTCTCTCTCTCTCTCTCTCTCTCTCTCTCTCTCTCTCTCTCTCTCTCTCTCTGTCTCTGTCTGTCTGTCTGTCTGTCTGTCTGTCTGTCTGTCTGTCTGTCTGTCTCTCTCTCTCTCTCTCTCTCTCTCTCTCTCTCTCTCTCTCTCTCTCTCTCCCTCTCTCTCTCTCTCTCTCTCTCTCACACACACATACACACACACACACACTCTGATGCCTTAATTAGTGTTTAGATCTAGATCTCGATTATAGATATGTCTCATTTGTTTTCTGACAGAGGGTTATACCCGAGGAGTCACTTGTTTGTCTGTCTTCATTGTTGGAGTTGTCACTTATTGCCGTTTTTCACCTTTGACTTGACTCCACTATGGCTCCTTTGTATTATTGACGTGTTTAGAAATAATTATTGATAGCATACTGCGTTGGACTGACAACACAGACAACGTAATGAAAAAAGCGAACACATGAGGAAACTGACATCTTTTCATGTCGATACACACCTATTGCAAGTGTTCTATTTGTCAGTTATATGTTCGGTGTTGACCTTGGGCTTCCTAGTTGGGATGGGAACATAACTAAATTTGATATGAGGAGACTTGACAGAGTGATCAGAGGCAGGGGGGTTAACTGGGAAGACATTCTAATTCTTATTCTAATTCTTATTCTAATTCTTATTCTAATTCTTATTCTAATTCTTATTCTTATTCTTATTCTTATTCTTATTCTTATTTCTATTCTTATTCTTATTCTAATTCTTATTCTTATTCTTATTCTTATTCTTATTCTTATTTCTATTCTTATTCTTATTCTTATTCTTATTCTAGTCTTATTCTTAGTCTTATTCTTATTCTTATTCTTATTCTTATTTTTATTCTTGTTCTTATTCTTATTCTTATTCTTATTTTAGTTCTTATTCTTATTCTTATTCTCATTCTTATTCTTATTCTTATTCTTATTATAGAACTGACCGCCGAAGTGCCCGCCGCCCTAAATGTCCGTTTCACCTAAATGCCTGCAATCTCAGTGAAACCGATTTTTTACTATATAAATTTCCCCTCTAAATGCCCGTCTCAGAACCAAGATTTTCGCCTTAATGCCCGGTTTATACGGCAACTGCAGGTATCTTTTTCTCCAAAGTTTCATAAAACATGTCCGTGATTGATTAAATATTCTGTTTTTCTTTATCATACATGTAATCCGATCGCTAATATAATATGGCTTATGCCCATGAACAATGTGCCATGCATTGCAACCACCCTTCATTACCTATCCATGGTGGCCCTTATGTACTAAACGTTGACCAATCTTCTCTTCATAACTCCACCCACTGCACAGCACATCCTTTGTCCCATTAGATCACTGGTTTGTCATCGGGCAATTATAATTGAACAGTCTTCCGGACTCCGCCCACATCTCTTTCTTGATGTCGTAAGTGGCATGCAATCACCTGACGTCTTTAGACCGGGCGCTCATCGCGATCGAGGGACAAGGTGTCTGGCATCGGTTGTATCCTAGGAAATCTCATAGGTAGTTCCAGGTTGTATCCTAGGAAATCTCATAGGTAGTTCCAGGTTGTATCCTAGGAAATCTCATAAGTAGTTCCAGGTTGTATCCTAGAAATCTCATAAGTAGTTCCAGGTTGTATCCTGAAATCTCATAGGTAGTTCCAGGTTGTATCCTAGGAAATCTCATAAGTAGTTCCAGGTTGTATCTAGAAATCTCATAAGTAGTTCCAGGTTGTATCCTAGGAAATCTCATAAGTTCCAGGTTGTATCCTAGAAATCTCATA
>JAXRKP010000443.1:75000-77500 GCA_037039925.1 Doris montereyensis | reverse complement strand
GCTAAGCTGTCTCAAGGCATTATTGCATGAGTCGTCATACTCTGCTGAGAAATGAAAGTAAACATGACTAAGGATAGGAATTTCAAAACTAATGTGCCCAGAATATTTATTGAAAATTGTCATTCGACCGAAGACATAATGGTACACGCCCGAAATTCGAGAGGCGAAACATGAACTTTGCCATGTAGTAAAAATCATGGAGAAAGACAAACATGAACTTTGCCATGTAGTAAAAACCATGGAGGAAGACAAAACTTTGCCATGAACTTTGGAAGACAACTTGTAGTAAAAACCATGGAGGAAGACAAAACATGAACTTTGCCATGTAGTAAAAACCATGTAGAAAGACAAAACATGAACTTTTGCCATGTAGTAAAAACCATGGAGAAAGACAAAACATGAACTTTGCCATGTAGTAAAAACCATGGAGGAAGACAAAACATGAACTTTGCCATGGAGGAAGACAAAACATAACTTTGTAAAAAACCATGGAGGAAGACAAAACATGAACTTTGCCATGCAGTAAAAACCATGGAGGAAGACAAAACATGAACTTTGCCATGGAGTAAAAACCATAGAGGAAGACAAAACATGAACTTTGCCATGGAGTAAAAAACCATGGAAGACAAAACATGAACTTTGCCATGTAATAAAAACCATGGAGGAAGACAAAACATGAACTTTGCCATGTAGTAAAAAAACCATGGAGGAAGACAAACATGAACTTTGCCATGTAGTAAAAACCATGGAGGAAGACAAACATGAACTTTGCCATGTAGTAAAAACCATGTAGGAAGACAAAACATGAACTTTGTAGTAAAACCATGGAGGAAGCAAACATGAACAAAAAACCATGGAGGAAGACAAAACATGAACTTTGCCATGTAGTAAAAACCATGGAGGAAGACAAAACATGAACTTTGCCATGTAGTAAAAACCATGGAGGAAGACAAAACATGAACTTTGCCATGTAGTAAAAACCATGGAGGAAGACAAAACATGAACTTTGCCATGTAGTAAAAACCATGGAGGAAGACAAAACATGAACTTTGCCATGTAGTAAAAACCATGGAGGAAGACAAAACATGAACTTTGCCATGTAGTAAAAAAACATGGAGGAAGACAAAAACATGAACTTTGCCATGTAGTAAAAACCATGGAGGAAGACAAAACATGAACTTTGCCATGTAGTAAAAACCATGGAGGAAGACAAAACATGAACTTTGCCATGTAGTAAAAACCATGGAGGAAGACAAAACATGAACTTTGCCATGTAGTAAAAACCATGGAGGAAGACAAAACATGAACTTTGCCATGTAGTAAAAACCATGTACGAAGACAAAACATGAACTTTGCCATGTAGTAAAACCATGTACGAAGACAAAACATGAACTTTGCCATGTAGTAAAAACCATGTACGAAGACAAAACATGAACTTTGCCATGCAGTAAAAACCATGGAGGAAGACAAAACATGAACTTTGCCATGTAGTAAAAACCATGGAGGAAGACAAAACATGAACTTTGCCATGTAGTAAAAACCATGGAGGAAGACAAAACATGAACTTTGCCATGTAGAAAAAACCATGGAGGAAGGCAAAACATGAACTTTGCCATGTAGTAAAAACCATGGAGAAGACAAAACATGAACTTTGCCATGTAGTAAAAACCATGGAGGAAGACAAAACATGAACTTTGCCATGTAGTAAAAACCATGGAGGAAGACAAAACATGAACTTTGCCATGTAAAAAACCATGGAGGAAGACAAAACATGAACTTTGCCATGTAGTAAAAACCATGGAGGAAGACAAAACATGAACTTTGCCATGTAGTAAAAACCATGGAGGAAGGCAAAACATGAAGTGTACCAGCAAATTTACATCGAAAGCAAAATCAGACAGAACTGTCTGATCCAAGGTACTCGTACAGAATTTCTGAAGAATCAGCTAAAATCGTGGAATCAAAATAGTTCAAAACTGATAAATAAAAACTAAATTACTTTTCTAAGCCGGAGCCCAACCTGTGATTGTCCGAGTGAACTGGCACGGCGATTTGCAGACTTTTTAAAAATTAAAGATCTGTGATATCAGGACGTATCTGGACACCATACCCTGCGCGCTACCAATTGACGTAACACCAGCTTTGGAAACCTCGATGTTTTAACACCTTCAGGCCAGTAACATAAATGGAAGTTGAAATGATCCTCAAGCAAGCTCAAAATAAAACATGTTCACTACAGGTCCCGTGTTTATATCACAATACTCTGTTGTGTGGCTATCAGTCGTTATCTGACATTGTTGTCTGGCTATCAGTCGTTATCTGACATAGTTGTATGGCTATCAGTCGTTATCTGACATAGTTGTGTGGCTATCAGTCGTTATCTGACATAGTTATGTGGCTATCAGTCGTTATCTGACATAGTTGTCTGGCTATCAGTTATCTGTTATCTGACATGGACATAGTTGTGGCTATCAGTCGTTAACTGACATAGTTGTATGGC
>JAXRKP010000443.1:12500-65000 GCA_037039925.1 Doris montereyensis | reverse complement strand
AGGTGACTTGTACGGTTCGAGTTTCAACAACGATTTTTATTAATAATTTATATTTAATTGTCCCACTGTCTGTGTATCAAACTGAACAACTTCTTACTATCGACTTAACAATACCGTACCGTCTCCATTGTAAAAAAATAAAAGGAAATAATAGCAGAAACAATACCATGAAAACAAAGCATTGTGTTAAGGTCGAGCATATAATATAGATTATATAGACTTTCTTATTTTGATACTGAGCGACATGATAAAAGCACTCCTCTCAAATAGTAAACATTAATAACATCAAAGGCCTAGGCACATAACCAGGGGGAAATGACAAGTACATGTAAACATTAATAATATCAAAGGCCTAGGCCCATAACCGGGGGAAATGACAAGTGCATGTAAACATTAATAATATCAAAGGCCTAGGCACATAACCAGGGGGAAATGACAAGTACATGTAAACATTAATAACATCAAAGGCCTAGGCACATAACCAGGGGGAAATGACAAGTACATGTAAACATTAATAATATCAAAGGCCTAGGCACATAACCAGGGGGAAATGACAAGTACATGTAAACATTAATAACATCAAAGGCCTAGGCACATAACCAGGGGGAAATGACAAGTACATGTAAACATTAATAATATCAAAGGCCTAGGCACATAATCGGGGGAAATGACAAGTACATGTAAACATTAATAATATCAAAGGCCTAGGCACATAATCGGGGGAAATGACAAGTACATGTAAACATTAATAACATCAAAGGCCTAGGCACATAATCGGGGGAAATGACAAGTGCATGTAAACATTAATAACATCAAAGGCCTAGGCACATAATCGGGGGAAATGACAAGTGCATATGTAAACATTAATAACATCAAAGGCCTAGGCACATAATCGGGGGAAATGACAAGTACATGTAAACATTAATAACATCAAAGGCCTAGGCACATAACCGGGGGGAAATGACAAGTACATGTAAACAAAACAAAGGAAGTTAAGGATCAGACTTCTTCCTTCTAGAATCAACTTCAACTATATTCTGGATCTAATCGACCAATTCATTCAACTTAAAAGCATTTAAGAATAAATTTAAAGGGACCAATAACATATTTGAAAACGAGGAGCTAATGTAATATAAAACTCAAAAACCTAAAAACATTTCACGTACACTAATGTGTTAAAGCACCGGAAATGAGTTTCAGATAAACTGACATTACATTTACAATGTTTTATTGCCAACTACTAATTCTGTGGAAAAACAATAAAACAATGGAGGAGTAATCCATCTAAAGGCTGAAAGGTCAAGTAAATAATATTAATAATAAGAGAGGGTCAGCATCAGTTAAAATAAATTCAAAAGTAGAATAAAAGAAACATTTGGGAGCTTTTCATGAAAGGGAAATACGTATGGGAAAGGACTAATAATATGTACGCCAGTCCAGAGTATTTAAAGGCAAATGTACAAGCCATCAAGGTGACGTTAACAGTAAGGAAATGTATATTTGAAAGGGACTCTATACTATGGTTGTGGCAGGGGAAGGCTGAGTAACAGTCACAGTGTTTTGACCAACATGGAAATGAATATAAGATTACAAAGTTTTATTGTTGTCATACTCGCAACAATATTGTTGTGAGTGATCCAGCTATAGTGATGAGTGTTTGGCCTTTCTACGATAAGTGCTTGTTTACAATAAACAATTGAATATACAATTCTAATCTATTTAAAGTTGCAAAACAATTTGAGTACTTCACGCTTTCATTTATGTATGTATAAATAAATAGGCGGCCACATTAAATAAGGGGGGTTCAGCAACGCTTCTGTGGAAACATGTGTTACATTGACCGATAATCTTATTCTGGTTCTCAAAAGTATAGTCTAAGTGCTCTACACTGCAAGACAGACGGACCTCGGGGGGGGGGGCAAGAAGAGAATATTAAACTGGGAGTCAGGGCCATATGCCTGCTGGTCCCGAAATAGAAGGCAAAATAAACCAATGACCAAGGTCCAAGCGGAGGGAGGTAATGGGAGGTTATAAGAGGTTTAATGAGTGAAATTCACACTAAATATAAATGGGGAATCAAGATATTAACTAATTGAAGTTTGTTTCTTTTTCTTTTAAAGCTACCTCTCGATTTTGTTAAAAAGTGTCACTACTGATACATTGTAATGGAATGACAACAAAATATTTGCAGGTAAAAGAATATAAATATGATCAACTTGCCCCTGGACAATTCTCAAACACATCTCACAACCAGGAAGAGAGTGAGCAAATCAATATAAACAGGTTAGATCAGAAGGAAATGAGTCCAAACTGATTGGCTCAAAAAGACAAAACTACATTCTTAGCTCACAACAGTTTCATGGCAACGAAAGCGGGAGTTGAGTTTAAACTGATTGGTTCAAACAATAATACAATATTCTTAGTTTGCACTATAACAAAACAATAACAAGGACAAGATCTATAACAAAACAAGAACAAGGACAAGAACTATAACAAAACAATAACAAGGACAAGATATATAACAAAACAATAAAAAAGACAAGAACTTTAACAGGACATTGGACTGGTCAGGCTTTTGAATGACCGATGTGCAGGGCTGAACATTGGGCTTGTCAGGATTTTTTGTACTGCCGATGTGCAGGGCTGAACATTGGGCTTGTCAGGATTTGGGCTTGTCAGGATTTTGTATTGCCGATGTGGAGGGCTGAACATTGGGCTTGTCAGGATTTTGTATTGCCAATGTGGAGGGATGAACATTGGGCTTGTCAGGATTTTGTATTGCCGATGTGCAGGGATGAACATTGGGCTTGTCAGGATTTTGTATTGCCGATGTGCAGTGGGCTGAACATTGGGCTGATTTTGTACATTGGGGGCTGAACATTGGGCTTGTCAGGATTTTGTATTGCCGATGTGCAGGGCTGAACATTGGGCTTGTCAGGATTTTGTGTTGCCAATGTGGAGGGTTGAACATTGGGCTTGTCAGGATTTTGTACTGCCGATGTGGAGGGCTGAACATTGGGCCGGTCAGGATTTTGTATTGCCGATGTGCAGGGCTGAACATTGGGCCGGTCAGGATTATGTGTTGCCGATGTGCAGGGCTGAACATTGGGCTGGTTAAGATTATGTGTTGCCGATATGCAGGGCCGAACACTGGGCTGGTTAAGATTATGTGTTGCCGATATGCAGGGCCGAACACTGGGCTGGTTAAGATTATGTGTTGCCGATGTGCAGGGCCGAACATTGGGTTGGTTAAGATTATGTATTGCCGATGTGCAGGGCCGAACATTGGACTGGTTAAGATTATGTGTTGCCGATGTGCAGGGCCGAACATTGGTCTGGTCATGATTATCATTTAATGTGGAGATTGACTGAATACTGGTGCCACATATCGGTAATGTGGTGGGGAAGGAGGAGGACGGGATGACTTGAGAGGACGATGACCAATGTGAGTAAATGTTGTCGATTCCCCTGTCGTGCTACGAGAAGACTATGTAAACCGACAGGACAAGAATTTGTCTCGGGTTGTGAGTGATTGCTATTTCTGTGTGCGTCATTGTTTGCGTTGTCAATAACTTGCACATATTTTTAAAAGGAGGGGTCGGGATGGGCGCTGAGGAGTGAATGACGGTGACCATTCAAGACATCAATTGTCTTCCGGTTTACGTTTGCCACCACGGCGACTACGATAGAAATGTTTGTTTTGAAATGTGTTCTTATGCTCAAAATCACGGACGGGCATGGAGGATTAGAAATATAGCAGCAAGCAATAGTAGATTGAAATATATGAATATGTAGGTATGTTGAAAATATATGATATGAAAATGTCGTAATGCACGAAAATGCACTGATAAAAATCCAATGTTGTTGTAAATAATAGAATAAAACACTGTTACATAGACGTATATAAAATCTCACGTAGAATTAACTTGACAATCACTGTAAAAATAAAGAAATCTTGCACAACGTTTGAACACATCCTGCCAGGCATAACACATAATCCATGCGATCCGGGCTTATCAGGCCTAAAAAGTGGGCGACAAACTCCAAACCGCCAGTACTCTTCTCAGTACCTTTCTCATAAAGAAGAAGCCTTGTGTCACCAGTGTCAGTGTTAATTCTGTAAGTGTAAGAATGCTAAAAGATGCACATGCCAGTCAAGTGTGTTTGTGTGTGTAGTGCGAGTGTGATTCCGTTGCTCTGTGCCGAAGCCAAATAAATTCTAGTTCTACCCCTTTGCATCACTTCGGAGAAGGGGTGATGCTTTGTACAAACTACAATTACATGTAAGTGTAGGACGCTCCACGGTAGTTTTTGACTCAGGACTGAGTTCTCTTTGAAAGGACATTTTCAGATCTTTGACACAGCACGCTATTCATGTAAATGTAAGTACAATCTATCAAACATTTCCATGATAACATAGCCTTTGATTTGGAGTACGTAATTAGTCCAATTCCAATTCCTTTCCATGATAACATGGCCTTTGATTTGCATTACGTAATTGGTCCAATTCCAATCCCTTTCTATGATGACATTTTGATTTGCATTACGTATTAGTCATGATTCCTTTCCATAGGCCTTTGATTTGCATTACGTGGTCCAATTCAATCCTTTCTATGACGACATAGAATTAGTCCAATTCCAATCCTTTCTATGATAACATGGCCTTTGATTTGCATTACGTAATTGGTCCAATTCCAATCCCTTTCTATGATGACATAGCCTTTGATTTGCATTACGTAATTGGTCCATTTGCAATCCCAATTGGTCCAATTTCTATGATGACATAGCCTTTGATTTGCATTACGTAATTGGTCCATTCCAATCCCTTTCTATGATGACATAGCCTTTGATTTGCATTACGTAATTGGTCCATTCCAATCCCTTTCTATGATGACATAGCCTTTGATTTGCATTACGTAATTGGTCCATTCCAATCCCTTTCTATGATGACATAGTCTTTGATTTGCATTACGTAATTGGTCCAATTCCAATTGGTCCAATTTAACAATTCCAACTAACCCTTTCCATGGTAACATAGCCTTTGATTTGAGTACGTAATTGGTCCAATTCCAACCCCTTTCCATGGTAACATAGTCTTTGATTTGGAGTACGTAATTGGTCCAATTTCAATCCCTTTCTATGATGACATAGTCTTTGATTTGGAGTACGTAATTGGTCCAATTCCAACCCCTTTCCATGGTAACATAGTCTTTGATTTGAGTACGTAATTGGTCCAATTCCAATCCCTTTCCACCCCAACCCTTTCTATATGACATAGTCTTTGATTTGGAGTACGTAATTGGTCCAATTCCAATCCCTTTCTATGATGACATAGTCTTTGATTTGAAGTACGTAATTGGTCCAATTCCAATCCCTTTCTATGATGACATAGCCTTTGATTTGAAGTACGTAATTGGTCCAATTCCAATCCCTTTCTATGATGACATAGCCTTTGATTTGAGTACGTAATTGGTCAAATTCCAATTCCTTTCTATAGATCAATCTCCTTGACATGACATAGCCTTTGATTTGGGAGTACGTAATTGGTCCAATTCCAATCCCTTTCTATGATGACATAGCCTTTGATTTGAGTACGTAATTGGTCCAATTCCAATCCCTTTCTATGACGGCATACAGAAAACTGAGGTTTGAATAGATCAACTCAGGTTATTTGGGCATGCAAACATAATGAATGAACAAGTATATCAGTATACAATGCTAATACCTGATAGAGAACAAGTATATCAGTAAAAGATACCTTTACGAACAAGTAGATCTCGTAGAAAGTGGGAAGAAGATATAAAAGAGGCACTAAAGCAAAGAAAAATTAACCTTCACAGAAGGTTACAAAAACATCAAGACAGGGTAGCCTGAGAAATATCATGCCGGGCATATAACCTCTTCCCAAAATATTCCCAAAACATATAACGTTTCTATTTTGCTAAGCTCTTCCCAAAATATGCCCAAAACATATAATGTTTCTATTTTGCTAAGCTCTTCCCAAAATATGCCCAAAATATAATGTTTTTATTTTGCTTGCAATATTTGGGTCGAAATAGGAGTTTCCTTGCTTAAATGCGTTTTACCTTTTGTGAGTGCTACGTAATGATATGAAAGGTGTTTCCGATGTTCAATATCGTCTTTGCTTCATAGCAGTGATCACACTTTCTCTGATGTTTTCCAGTCATTGATGTACTGTCTTATGGTTGTAAAGTCCTGTTTTAAGAAAGAATTCAGAGATCTGATTGTCGGGTAAACTCTGACACCGTTCATAGCACATTCACGGAGGTTCAGTTACTAGAGTGTAGAACTTACATGCGGTGACACAAGTTTGATCTCATCATGGTTGATGTTGTTTTTTTACTGGACCGCCATAAACCCAGGAGAAAGTCAAGTTTGCGTGGAGAGCAATAATTGTCAACTTCCATAAATAAGTTAAGCTGGATTATATCCTTTATTCATTCAAAGGGGAATAACACCGTGGGGCAGGAAAACAAATCTCTTCTTCTGTTTTACTCTACACCCATCACTAAGAACGCACCCGCTGTGCATTATCGACAACACATCGAACAAACATAATCGACAAAAACATCTAACAAACATAATCGACAAAAACATCTAACAAACATAATCGACAAAAACATCTAACAAACATAATCGACAAAAACATCTAACAAACATAATCGACAAAAACGTCTAACAAACATAATCGACAAAAACATCTAACAAACATAATCGACAAAAACATCTAACAAACATAATCGACAAAAACGTCTAACAAACATAATCGACAAAAACATCTAACAAACATAATCGACAAAAACATCTAACAAACATAATCGACAAAAACATCTAACAAACATAATCGACGACACATATAACAGACATCATCAACGACACATACACCAAACATCATCGACGACACAACAAAAACATCATCGACGACACATACAACAGACATCATCAACTACACATACAACAAACATCATCAACGACACATACAACAAACATCATCAACGACACATACAACAAACATCATCAACGACACATACAACAAACATCATCAACGACACATACAACAAACATCATCAACGACACATACAACAAACATCATCAACGACACATACAACAAACATCATCAACGACACATACACCAAACATCATCAACGACACATACAACAAACATCATCAACGACACATACACCAAACATCATCAACGACACATACAACAAACATTGTCGACGACACATACAACAAACATCATCAACGACACATACAAAAAACATTGTCGACGACACATACAACAAACATAATCGACGACACATACAACAAACATCATCAACGACACATACACCAAACATCATCAACGACACATACAACAAACATTGTCGACGACACATACAACAAACATCATCGACGACACATACAACAAACATCCTCGACGACACATACAACAAACTTTATCGATGACACATGGCACAAACTTACATGGAAAGGATTAACCAAGAGCCAAAATAAAGAAAAAGCGATTTAATTCGTGGCGGATTACACTTCTTCAAAAAACATTTTCAGCCCAACAGATTTAACTTATGAAGAAATAAACCACAGGATACAGAAATTGTCACGTAAAACATATATAATATGTCAGAGTATTTACGTTTCATTACAATATTAACTTGCCGAGAAGGTCAAAGAAAGATGTAAGAGAGACGACCAGATAACGCCGTGGGTGCATTTCCTTGATAATCAATCGACGTGTCTTCAAAAAGTCCCCAATTCCCTCCAATTACCTGCAAACTTGGTTACGATACAATGTTTTCCCCTATTTCAAATATCCTCATCCTGCTTATTATGGTATTTCCCATTTCAAACATCCTTATCCTGCTTATTATGTTATTCCCCCTTCCAAACATCCTCATCCTGTTTATTATGGTATTCCCCATTCCAAACATCCTCATCCTGTTTATTATGTTATTCCCATTCCAAACATCCTCATCCTGTTTATTATGTTATTCCCCATTCCAAACATCCTCATCCTGTTTATTATGTTATTCCCCATTCCAAACATCCTCATCTTGCTTATTATATTATTTCCCCTTTCAAACATCTTCATCCTGTTAATTATATTATTTCCCCTTTCAAACATCTTCATCCTGCTTATTATGTTATTTCCGATTTCAAACATCATCATCCTGCTTATTACGCTATTTCCCATTTCAAACATCCTTATCCTGTTAATTATGTTATTTCCCATTCCAAGCATCCTCATCCTGCTAATTATGTTATTTCCCATTCCAAACATCCTTATCCTGCTAATTAGGTTATGTCCCTTTCAAACATCCTCATCCTGCTAATTATGTTATTTCACATTTCTAACATCTTTATCGTGCTTATTATGTTATTTCCCCTTTCGAACATCTTTATCTTGCTAATTATGTTATCTCCCATTTCAAACTTGCTCGTCCTGCTAATCATGTTATGTCCCATTTCAAACTTGCTCGTCCTGCTAATCATGTTATGTCCCATTTCAAACTTGCTCGTCCTGCTAATCATGATATGTCCCATTTCAAACTTGCTCGTCCTGCTAATCATGTTATTTCTCATTTCAAATATCCTCATCCCGATTATTACGCTATATCCTCATCTTGCTAATTATGTTATTTCTCATTTCAAATATCCTCATCCTGATTATTACGCTATATCCTCATCTTGCTAATTATGTTATTTCCCATTTCAAATATCCTCATCCTGATTATTACGCTATATCCTCATCTTGCTAATTATGTTATTTCTCATTTCAAATATCCTCATCCTGATTATTACGCTATATCCTCATCTTGCTAATTATGTTATTTCCCATTTCAAACATTCTTATCCTGCTAATCATGTTATTTCCCACTTCAAACATTCTTATCCTGCTAATTATGTTATTTCCCACTTCAAACATTCTTATCCTGCTAATCATGTTATTTCCCATTTCAAACATTCTTATCCTGCTAATCATGTTATTTCCCACTTCAATCATTCTTATCCTCCTAATTAGATTATGTCCCATTTCAAACATCCTCATCTTGCTAATTATGTTATTTCCCATTTCAATCATTCTCATCCTGCTAATCATGTTATTTCCCATTTCAATCATCCTTATTCTTATTATTATGCTATTTCTCATTTCAAATATCCTCATCCTGCTAATTATGTTATTTCCCATTTCAAACATCCTCATCATGCTAATTATGTTATTTCCAATTTCAAACATTCTCATCTTGCTTTCATTTTGCTTATTTTGTTATTTCACATTTTTAACATCTTTATCTTGCCTTTTATGTTATTTCACATTTCTAACATCTTTATCTTGCTTATTACGTTATTTCACATCAAGGTCTGACCGAAAGAAAGCATTCTGAAATAAACACATGATAACTATATATATATATATATATATATATATATATATATATATATATATATATATATATATATACATATATAGTATAATAAAATAAACGTAATAAACATTTGATCGTGAAAACAAATGGGGAGATACCAGGCTATGTTAGAAAGAAATCGAAACATAAATTGACGTTAGGATATGTATACTAATTTAACTGCGAAGGCAAGCGTTGAGACTCGCTCAGGCTCTGAAGTAAAGAAATGGAGGCACGAATGGATGCCAGAGTTTCACATTTGTCAAGACAAGACAGATAAAAAACCCGTCTTTGGCACCAGACTCGACCGGGTAACCCTGGCGTCAACTCCCATTGCGTCGTCACTACAGGAACACAGGCAGTGGGCGCTCCCCAAACTATGTCACCACCTCTAGGTCAATCCCTGATACTTTCGCATAGCAACCCCAGGGTGTGGTAAATGGAGATGGATAGGGACAGGTAAATACGGCCCTAATTTATCTCCGTCCAAAAGAGTTCCTCACACATTGGCGCCTGTCACATGGTGGTACGCCATGACGTCATTCTGAGAAATGGTCATTGACATGTTCAAGGCATTGTGAAAGTTATCAACACGATGGCAGTTAACTTTCTCCACGTGGTTAAGAGGAGGTGCCAATGTGCATGCCATGGCATTGGTGGTGGCCAGGACGGAAGGAGTGTCGTTGGTAAGGAACTCTTCTTGGCACGGCGGCGAGCCTGCCGTCTGCGGAAGTCTCCTTTCATAAAGTCGTCGACACAGGCAGGATGGATGGACCTGAAGACGTTGAGAGAAAGAGAGAAAAAAATGGTGAAAAGGAATAAATAATGGCTGCTAAGTGGTGAGGGAGAATGGCAAAGAGAAATAGTATGGGACCTATTTGACCATTTTTTACTTTACGTTTACCGTCCTTTCCTATATCCTTCCCAGATCCCTTTGTAACACACAGACGAGGTGCGTCGTAGGAGCATATCAATACGATCGTGTCTTTACCAAGAACTTGTAGGTCAAAGAATTTGATATATCTGTTTTTAAAATACAGTCCACATGATCTAACATATGTGGAGCAGCCGTTGAGCTCGTGTCAATTTCACAACAGTTGTAGTTGGGTCACGTGCGTTTTCCCCTCACGATACCAGGACGGCAAAAACAAAAGGTCACATATTTAATTGTGTAAATGAGATTAAACATAACTATGCGAACAAAGAGAAGTCTAACAGTGAATACTTGACAACGTGCTGTCAATGATGTGGAAATTAAAAAAAAAATTCTTTGTCAAATCCGTTTCCTTTCAGATTTTTTACTATATATAAAGACTCTCTTTTGAAGTACTTAAGCAAAGCTACAGCTGTGTCTCATCAACATCGCATCTTAAACAGAAAATTCAGTCAAGTCTTCAGGCGTATCAATTTCAATAGATTTATTGGACAATGTCGCTGTCAAGTCTTCAGGCGTATCGATGTCAATAGATTTATTGGACAATGTCGCTGTCAAGTCTTCAGGCGTATCAATTTCAATAGATTTATTGGACCATGTCGCTGTTAAGTCTTCAGGCGTATCAATGTCAATAATAGATTTATTGGACAATGTCGCTGTTAAGTCTTCATGTGTATCAAAGTCAATAAATTTATTGGACAATGTCGCTGTTAAGTCTTCAGGCGTATCAATGTCAATAAATTTATTGGACAATGTCGCTATCAAGTTTTCAGGCGTATCAATGTCAATAATAGCCTTATGGGACAATGCCGCTGTCAAGTTTTCAGGCGTATAAATGTCAATAATAGACTTATTGGACAATGTCGCTGTCAATTTTTCAGGCGTAACAATGCCAATAGACTTATTGGGCAATGTTGATGTCAAGCTTTCAGATGTATCAATGTCAATAATAGACTTATGGGACAATGTTGCTGTCAAGTTTTCAGACGTATCAATGTCAATAATAGACTTATGGGACAATGTTGCTGTCAAGCTTTTAGACGTATCAATGTCAATATACTTATGGCACAATGTTGCTGTCAAGCTTTCAAACGTATCAATGTCAATATACTTATGGAGCAATGTTGCTGTCAAGCTTTCAGGCGGATCAATGTCAACTAACATTAGATCATCGTCTCATCGACATTAGATTATGAATTATATTCTTAAATCTGTATAAGTTATGTTCTTAAATTTGGATAAATTATGTTCTTAAATTTGTACAAATTATGTTCTTAAATTTGTATAGATTATGTTCTTAAATCTGTATAAATTATGTTCTTAAATTTGTATAAATTATGCTCTAAAATTTGTATAAATTATGTTCTAAAATTTGTATAAATTATGTTCTTAAATTTATATAAATTATGTTCTTAAATGTTTATGAATTATGTTCTTAAATTTGTATAAATTATGTTCTTAAATTTGTATAAATTATGTTCTTAAATTTGTATAAATTATGTTCTTAAATTTGTATAAATTATGTTCTTAAATTTGTATAAATTATGTTCTTAAATTTGTATAAATTATGTTCTTAAATTTTTATAAATTATGTTCTTAAATTTGTATACATTATGTTCTTAAATTTGTATAAATTATGTTCTTAAAATTTCCAAATACGAAACTTTATGTTGTTACGTTTATCCAAAATTAATTTTTATCTCAATTTTCTGCGTGTAGAAAGGCAATGACCTGTAGGACAAGGTAAAGTACAGCTTCACCGACGCCATTACAGCCCATACAGATGGAATGTATGCAGGATTCTATAGCGTGAAGCAGAACAGTTAATGATAATCACCTCCTAGACAGGACACTAGTCTGACGAAGGTTTGTACTCCCAAACTGATGCCTGTACCCATTTACAACTGAATTGAGTGGAGACAATGTGTGTTACGTGTTTTTCCCAAGGAGCAGAACGTTGGACCTAGCTTTGCTAGGATTCGAACCAGGATCTCATGATCCCAAGTCCCAAGTCCTGCAACCTAACCACTCAGCCACAGCGTCATAGCTGTAGAACAACATCCGAGAAACATAAGGTGCCCCCATGCATGAGAGCAACCTTTGTGTGGGTACGGGTCTTGACAAACATCCTGCTAGACCCAGACGATAAGTATTTAACAAAAAGAAATCATGTTCAACTCTCTTTTTCACCCACCTCCATCTCGCAAAGGGATAATATCATAGCATATGTTAATATTGTATACACATTACATCTAAAAATGGAACAAATGACATCAAGTAGCTAGGAAATCGGACTAACTCAGAATCGCCAGGTGTATATATATATATATATATATATATATATATATATATATATATATATATATATATATATATATATATATATATATATATATATATCATTGCCATAAACGAAAGACAGGGGGAAACCTACCAGTAATGCCCTCGTCCTCGACCCAAACGTTGCTGTTTGACAAAACATTCGTTGAGACTCAAATTGTGACGGACGCTGTTCCGCCAGGCCTTCTCGTTGTTTTTGATGTCTTTGTAGTGTTGGCTGAGGGCAAACAAAAGGAAACACGTTCTTTGACCAATAATATAATAATGTTACATGTGATGACATCGGTTAGATAGTGTTGTTATGAAATGTTTGGGAATATTGTCAGGTTGTGATTTTCTCAAGGGAGTGTAGGCTATGTGGATTTGTTATTTTTCCAAATGATTGTACGTTATGCGTGTTTTTCAGTCGAAAGAATGTAGGCTATGTGTTGTTATTACACAGTTACATTTGTTTTAAAGTATAGTTTATGTGTGTGGGGGTGGGGTGGGGTGGGGTCTTTAATAACAATATAGAATGTGCTCATTATTTTTCAAAGGATTATAACTACGGTGGTTTTTTCTCTTTCAACCCATTGTAGGTTGTGTGATTGCTTTCTTTCAAATCAAAACTAAGGCCTTTAAGATATAAGATTCACTGAGGGTACATCATGTATTTCACAGCATGTGATTTAATTTAAAATCCTCCTTAGCTTCCTATGAGAGCTGTTAGTGTAGTAGCCTGTCAGGCACTTTGAACTTACACTCTGACAACGTCTGTCTCTCCCTATAGCTGGGTACACATTCACACCTGGGTAAAGGGAGGGCAGTAGAGTTAAGTACCTTTCCTGAGAGTGCAACGTTGTGAACAAACACCTAGGCCAGTCATGATATTTGAACCAATGAGGTTGTGATAACATGATCACAACACTACGGCTTCGTTACTATGGATTTGGTTTCCCTCTTTGCGGTTTTATGGTTTTCGTTTCGCTCTTCAAAGTTGTGAGTTTTTCAAGAGACTATTGGTTTTTTAGATGTTCCTGTTTTGCATAAATGTTGTTTTTGCCCGGCTTGTTTTGTTGGGATTTTTTTTTATTGTTTTCGCTTTCAAAAGAGGAAGGGCTTTTTGATTTTCCCCCAAAACAGAGTAAGGGTTTTCTTTCAAAAGTGCATTTCCTCTTTCAAAAGTGCAAGGGATTTGTGGATTTCCTTTTTCAAAAGTGCAAGGGTTTTGTGGATTTCCTTTTTCAAAAGTGCAAGGGATTTGTGGATTTCCTTTTTCAAAAGTGCAAGGGTTTTGTGGATTTCCTTTTTCAAAAGTGCAAGGGATTTGTGGATTTCCTCTTTCAAAAGTGCAAGGGATTTGTGGATTTCCTCTTTCAAAAGTGCAAGGGATTTGTGGATTTCCTCTTTCAAAAGTGCAAGGGATTTGTGGATTTCCTCTTTCAAAAGTGCAAGGGATTTGTGGATTTCCTCTTTCAAAAGTGCAAGGGATTTGTGGGTTTCCTGTTCAGATGTGAAAGTTTTTCCTTTAAAAGAAGTATGATGTTTTATTGTTTTTCTCTTTCCAAAGCGTAAAAGTATTTGTGCTTGCCTTTTATTTCAAGTGTGATATAGTGTGACATAGTATGATATAGTCTGATATTGTGTGATATAGTGTGATATAGTGTGATATAGTGCTATATAGTGTGATATAGTGCGATATAGTGTGATATAGTGTGATATAATGCGATATAGTGTGATATAATGTGGTATAGTGTGATATAGTGTGATATAGTGTGGTATAGTGTGATATAGTGTGATATAGTGTGATATAGTGTGATATAGTGTGATATAGTGTGATATAGTGTGATATAGTGCAATATAGTGTGATATGGTGTGTTTCGTTATTTTTCTCATTCAAAAGAGTATAGGTTTTGTTGCTTTCCTTGTTTTCCTTTGACAAAGAGTGTGATTTTTGTAGATTTCCTCTTTTAAAAGATCATGTTTTATTTTTTTGTAGTTTTAACGTTTTCAAAAAGTGTGGTTTTGTAGTTACCCTCTTACACAAAGTATCAATTTTGCGGGTTTCTTTTTTTGTTGTTTTCCTTTTTCAAAAGAGTATAGGTTTTGTTGTTTTCCTTTTCAAAAGAGTGCAGCTTAACACAACATAATAGAAATTGTGGGGAGATGTGTGAATTTATAGCACACGAATCTTTTCAGCATGAATACTCCTCTACGAAGCAAAACATTTTTAACGCAATGCATTTCCTTACAGCAAATGTAATTTTCTTGCACCTGCTTCAATTATCTATAATTGCATCATTAGAAACGTGAGTGTATGTTAAAAACGTGTACCTCTGTATCTTTGGAAATGTTTAGAAGTTTACCCATTAGAATAGTTTTTAACACCCCCTCACCCCTCCCCCGGTCTACCACACACACATACACCCCCCACACACACACACACACATACACACATGCAAAGCACATATCAAGGTATTTGTTGCGTGACAGCCCCAAGATTCAGACCAGGGACCTTCAACTTGCTAGACAGTCGCTGTGAATCAGCAAAATGCCAACAAAACAAAGGGAGAGAACAACCAAAATACTTTGATCACAAATAATTTACATCCACGACCACCACAATGAGATGAGCCTCGAGCCACAATAAACAAAGATTGAATGGGCATGCTCATAATTATATGCTACAAGAACTTCGACTCCTTGTAGATAATCTTTAAAAAAGAGCGTTGGTAACTAATATATATTGCAATGGATGGATACCTTAAATAATCGTAGATATCTGACAGCAACATCCGTCTTTCTGGTGAACTCAAAATGGCCTTTGAGATTAGAGCAATGTATGAAAGGTCGGTCTTTCTATTTTTGCACTTGAATACATCCCCGAAAATGTCTTCATCCGTCTTTGAGTGACCTTTGACGTCTTGACTAGCGTCATGGGTAAGATTAGCGGAATGGTTGCGCATGCAAGAGAACGAACTCAGGCTGCTGTTGACGTCACTGTCCAGATCGGTCGTGCTGAGCAATTCCTCGTTCTGTAGATGATCCATTCGTGACCACCAGAAATCCGGAACAAATTCTGTACTCGTTGACACTGGACTGTTTCTTTCTGTCGCTCCAAGGGGAGGAGACGATTCCGAGGAAGAAAAGCAATTCAGGTAAGAATTCGCCACTAGCCCTTCCTCTGACACATGGCCCTTGTCTGATCGAATGAGATAATTGTCAAAGTTCGCCTCGTTTTGCCTGTCTTGTGCAGGACACAACAAGCTGTAATTGTTTACCGAAAGAACGTTTCTAGCCTCTGACAAAGGCTTCATCTCCTCACCCCCGCACGTGTTTGAAAACGTGTAACCGTTGTCCACGTTGTAAGTGATGTATCCCGAGGATGGAGACATGTGGTATGGGGCCACAGTGGACACCGTTTGGTAAGGGAGACCACAAGGATTCGTTTGGTTTTGAAAGAAGGCCCAGTTTCCTCCATTATCCTGATTGACTGTTGAATTATTGGTTGGATAAGAAGGCGGCACCCCATGATTGTATTTAAGGTGCTGTTCGCTGTCATAAATGTTTCCTGTGGAGTTCTCATTTCCTGTTGAATTTGAAAAATCAACGACTTTGATATTTGAATTGTTTTCATGAAGATTATTCAAGTTGTAATCTTTTGACATTGCCCAGAGCTTCTCTTGATTGATTCCGCTCTGCTCGTTCAGGTGTGCTGGAGTGTCTTCCAGATACGACTCCGGCTTCTTGTCCGCCATAGAATACACTTTTGAGGGTGAATTTTGACAAAGCATTTCACTCTCAACATTTGAGTTACTTCCGCACGAAGTCTTGTGCATATTTTCTTGCCTTGGTCCAAATGACGCCAAACCTGTTCTCTCAGATTTATCATAGCTGACGTCTTCTAAATTGTCTACTTTGCTCTGTGTCACGTGTAGTGCTTCGTCCTCGTGCAGTGGTACGCTATGCTGTCTCTCGGTGGTTGTGTCCAAGGCTAAATTCAGTCGCTGCCGTTTGAGAAAGACAAAGGAACTTATGCACGGCAATTTGCTATTGTTCTGGGTCTTTTGAGGGCCGGGCATTTCAGGTGGCGCTATGGCACGACTTTGGTTTATTTTCCAGTCGCTGTCTCTTCTCATGGCGAAACAACTCATTATTGGAAAATGTTATCTAGTGAACGTGTGGCTGGTAGACAAATGGATGTTTCGGAAAGACTGGATAAAGCACAAGTTTTATTTTTTAAACATTCTTTTGACCAGTGCTTTCTTTTGAAGTGATCCAAATGTAAACTCTTCTTAACAGTGGTACTACGTAATATCACAGCGGCTTATGAGATTTGGCAGGAGGATTGATATGTTGAATTCGCGCGTCACCAAAGGATGAAAGAGTTCTATTCTGTCTAGAGAAATAATTATGTGGTATCCACAGGAGCAGGGCTTTACCTGAAAATAGAACACAAAATGATGTTATTATTCTGGTCATGATGCTAGTTTGTAATGTGTTTTCTTCCCCCAACTAATCCCAGTATTCATTGACTCAAGCACTTTCATCACAGAAACATGGACAGAATAAGAGGCTTACTCGCCTCTGAGACAAGCAAAATCCTTCTTCACATGTTTGGCACGTGCATATTGCACTACTGCAATTCACTGCTCTATGGTCTCCCACAAAAACTTATCAACGAACTGCAACGCATCCAAAATACTGCAGCACGCAAAATTTTGAGAACCAAGACAAGAGATCACATGACCCCCATACTTAAGTCTCTGCACTAGTTGCCAATCGATTAAAGAATCGACTACTAACTCGCCAGTTTTGCTTACAAATCCGTCAACGATTTGGACCATGTTGATCTGAGGTCTCTTGTCCGTATTCACGTGCCGCCCAGAATACTCAGGTCAGCAGCAAGCATCATTCTTGAGAACAACTTTTCACGATTTAATCTCGCCCAAAGCCTTCTCAAACGCCGTCCCTGGGATAATATGAAACTCCTTATCATCAACCAAAAGACAACCCCCCGTGCACAACTCTTTCAAGAAAAAGCATAAAACACAACTTTTAAGAGCGCATACCAACAGCTTGTAGATTTGTTTTCTTTATCTCCATTAACGTCATAAGCATATTATTATTAATATTATTATTATCATAATATTACTATTGTTATTATTATTATTATTATTATTATTATTATTATTATTATTATTATTATTATTATTATTATTATTATTATTATTATTATTATTATTATTATTATTATTATTATTATTATTATTATTATTATTATTATTATTATTATTATTATTATTATTATTATTATTATTATTATTATTATTATTATTATTATTATTATTATTATTATTATTATTATTATTATTATTATTATTATTATTATTATTATTATTATTATTATTATTATTATTATTATTATTATTATTTATTATTATTATTATTATTATTAATATTATTATTATTATTAATATTATTATTATTATTATTATTATTATTATTATTATTATTATTATTATTATTATTATTATTATTATATTATTATTATTATTATTATTATTATTATTATTATTATTATTATTATTATTATTATTATTATTATTATTATAATTATTATTATTATTACTATAATTATTATTATTATTATTATTATTATTATTATATTATTATTATTATTATTATTATTATTATTATTATTATTATTACTATAATTATTATTATTATTATTATTATTATTATTATTATTATTATATTATTATTATTATTATTATTATTATTATTATTATTATTATTATTATTATTATTATTATTATTATTATTATTATTATTATTATTATTATTATTATTATTATTATTATTTTTATTATTATTATTATTATTATTATTATTATTATTATTATTATTATTATTATTATTATTATTATTATTATTATTATTATTATTATTATTATTATTATTATTATTATTATTATTATTACTATAATTATTATTATTATTAAGTGACACCACACCCATTGTTTGTGGATGTAAGACCTTCATGAGAACGGCCAATTCAAAGTGACACCACAGACAGGCATTGTTTTGAGATGTCTGTAGAAAACGAAAAAGATTGATGTTGATATAATTGTTAAGCTTGATAAGAACGTCGGAGTTTTATTATAACATGCAAGTTCACACCCGGTGAGAAGATTACGATCAACGAAACCATGGTAGCCTGGAATGGCCATCTGTCCTTCCTGGTTTATAAACACGATAAGCCAGATAAGTTCGGGATCAAAGTCTTCAAGTTTTGCGACAGCAATATTATAAACATAGAGGGGGTGAGATGCAAAAACTGATATATCCAAAAAACATAACTTGACAAAATCAATAAATTGTTCCCTTAGTTTTAAATATAGCCCGATCAATTTAATGTTTAGAGCTGAATTATAATATGATATAGTCAGTTTTGAACCAAAATGATTTCATCATCAGAAGACTCTTCATTCAAAGTCTGAGATGGTGAAAAAAACTCACAATATCGGGTTTTGTATCTCACCCCTTCATATATATATATATATATATATATATATATATATATATATATATATATATATATATATATATATATATATATATATATATATATATATATATATATATATATATATATATATATATATATATATATATATATATATATATATATATATATATATGTATATATATATGTACGTGAATTATTTTTTTCTCTTAACTCGCTTTTTTTTTGTCAAGCCTCCCGACCTTATTAAGCAATCAATCGGACTGAAATTGTGTATTGAAGTATTCAAAGGCGCTGAGTGTAATCCTTTATTATCAAATCCCCATAGCTCTACTTAATCATCGTGTAATTAATTAACCAAATTTGCTTTGTTCCTGTTTTATCTGCAGTCATATTGTTTTATGGACTGTGCGGAAGCCGACATCCGTTGCAAACCGGAAATAAATTTTCGGCAGTGGGCATGGTGGGGTCAGATCACGTTCAGTTCAGATCCAGAATCTACATTTAATTTGAATTCATTTAAATCAAATCAAAACTGAAGTTTTGATCCAGATGTGGGTCCTGGATTTAAATTGTATGATGTAGATTCTAGATGTAAATTAAATGTGATATACATGTAGATTCTAGATGTAAACTAAATGTGATATACATGTAGATTCTAGATGTAAATTAAATGTGATATACATGTAGATTCTAGATGTAAATTAAATGTGATATACATGTAGATTCTAGATGTAAACTAAATGTGATATACATGTAGATTCTAGATCTAAACTAAATGTGATATACATGTAGATTCTAGATCTAAACTAAATGTGATATAAATGTAGATTTTAGATCTAAACTAAATGTGATATACATGTAGATTTTAGATGTAAACTAAATGTGATATACATGTAGATTCTAGATGTAAACTAAATGTGATATACATGTAGATTCTAGATGTAAACTAAATGTGATATACATGTAGATTCTAGATGTAAACTAAATGTGATATACATGCAGATTTTAGATGCAAACTAAATGTGATATACATGTAGATTCTAGATCTAAACTAAATGTGATATACATGTAGATTTTAGATGTAAACTAAATGTGATATACATGTAGATTTTAGATGTAAACTAAATGTGATATACATGTAGATTCTAGATCTAAACTAAATGTGATATACATGTAGATTCTAGATGTGAACTAAGTGTGATATACATGTAGATTTTAGATGTAAACTAAATGTGATATACATATAGATTCTAGATGTGAACTAAGTGTGATATACATATAGATTTTAGATGTAAACTAAATGTGATATACATGTAGATTTTAGATGTAAACTAAATGTGATATACATGTAGATTTTAGATCTAAACTAAGTGTGATATACATGTAGATTCTAGATGTGAACTACGTGTTATATACATGTAGATTCTAGATCTAAAAAAAACTTGGTGAATTAAAGAAAAGAAAAGCAGAAACGCCAGTATTTTCCTTATATTACTCACAATACAACCAATCACTCATCAAGATCTACATTTCGTAGCACAGGATTCACTATTTTTCTTATGAACATAATATGAAAACTCTTATTATAGAGCTGCAGTAGCAGAACAAGATTGAAAATGAAGAAAAAGTAAGAATAAAACGATATAAACGAAACAGAAGAAGAATGATGAAGAACGAATACGAAAAAATGACGAAGACGAATATTACAAACAAGACGATAAAGAAGACAAAGAGTCCCCACAGAGTGCATTCGTCTTTCATTCTCATGGTCCCCACTGAGTGCATTCGTCTTTCATTCTCATGGTCCCCACTGAGTGCATTCGTCTTTCATTCTCATGGTCCCCACTGAATGCATTCGTCTTTCATTCTCATGGTCCCCACTGAGTGCATTCATCTTTCATTCTCATGGTCCCCACAGACTGCATTCGTCTTTCATTCTCATGGTCCCCACTGAGTGCATTCGTCTTTCATTCTCATGGTCCCCACAGAGTGCATTCGTCTTTCATTCTCATGGTCCCCACTGAGTGCATTCGTCTTTCATTCTCATGGTCCCCACTGAGTGCATTCGTCTTTCATTCTCATGGTCCCCACTGAATGCATTCGTCTTTCATTCTCATGGTCCCCACCGATTGCATTCGTGTTTCATCCTCAGAGTCCCCACAGAATGCATTCGTGTTTCATCCTCAGAGTCCCCAAAGAATGCATTCGTGTTTCATCCTCAGAGTCCCCACAGAATGCATTCGTGTTTCATCCTCAGAGTCCCCACAGAATGCATTCGTCTTTCGTTTTCATTCGTTTCATGACTTCAGTGGGAGAACTTATTTACTATACAAATCACTAACGCAATCAGAGTCGTTCCGTTTCACTTTCATTAGAGGCCACCTGCATCACGAATCACCAAACGTCACGGGAGAAAGTTAGGGGCAACGATTAGTTTTGTATCGTCAACAATCGTCATCGGACACCGAGGCAGGCAGGCGGTTTTTTAAAGATATATATTTTTCATCCAATCTGAATTCTGATTACAGATTTGGAACCAGCGTTAAAAATTACAAAAAAAACACCACACACGTATTTAATTTATTGTATTGATTATTGATATTATTTTTATATTATGTTTTTTAATTGTTTGTTCGGTTGGGCTGGACTGCCTTGTCTAAACTAATCGAATTGGCGCCAATTGACGATCGCGAAGAATGACGAATGCACTCGGTATTTCACTTTCCACTCTGGACTTCATGACGAAAGACGACACTTTCCACTGTGGACTTCATGATTGACGAAAGACGACATTTTCCAATGTGGACTTCATCATTGACGAAAGACGACACTTTCCACTGTGGACTTCATGATTGACGAAAGACGACATTTTCCACTCTGGACTTCATCATTGACAAAAGACGACACTTTCCACAGTGGACTTCATGATTGACGAAAGACGACATTTTCCACTCTGGACTTCATGATTGACGAATGACGACATTTTCCACAGTGGTCTTCATCATTGACGAAAGACGACATTTTCCACTCTGGACTTCATGATTGACGAAAGACGACACTTTCTACTCTGGACTTCATGACGAAAGACGACAATTTCCACTCTGGACTTCATGACGAAAGACGACACTTTCCACTTTGGACTTCATGACCAAAGACGACACTTTTCACTTTGGACTTCATGACCAAAGACGACACTTTCACTTTGGACTTCATGACCAAAGACGACACTTTCCACTCTGGACTTCATGACGAAAGACGACACTTTCCACTTTGGACTTCATGACCAAAGACGACACTTTCCACTCTGGACTTGATGACGAAAGACGACAATTTCCACTTTGGACTTCATGACCAAAGACGACACTTTCCACTCTGGACTTCATGACGAAAGACGACACTTTCCACTTTGGACTTCATGACGACCAAAGACGACGACACTTTCCACTCTGGACTTCATGACGAAAGACGACAATTTCCACTCTGGACTTCATGACGAAAGACGACACTTTCCACTTTGGACTTCATGACGAAAGACGACACTTTCCACTTTGGACTTCATGACGAAAGACGACACTTTCCACTTTGGACTTCATGACGAAAGACGACACTTTCCACTTTGGACTTCATGACGAAAGACGACAATTTCCACTTTGGACTTCATGACGAAAGACGACAATTTCCACTTTGGACTTCATGACGAAAGACGACACTTTCCACTTTGGACTTCATGACGAAAGACGACAATTTCCACTTTGGACTTCATGACGAAAGACGACAATTTCCACTTTGGACTTCATGACGAAAGACGAATGCACTGGGTGGGGACCCAAAGTCGTCGAATTAGACGAAAACGGCGAAAAAGACGCCATTGCCGAAGAAGAAGACTAAGACCATAAAGGTGAAGAAGATGACGAAGAAGAGAACGAAGAATATATTTATGATGATATATACACACATTTGATATGATTTATAAACCACAGATTTGGCGCTTTATCAATTTATCCTCAGTCTTCCTCTGGTATTTATTCACGGCCTGACTATTTATGACAGCGCGATTCATTTGCAAGGTCGCAACGGTTCATCAAGTACACATTGTTTCTTAAAGCGGTAAATTTTGTTTTTCTTGCCATCTTTAATCTATGTGGGCAGTTTAATTCCCTCACTGAACTTGGGTGAAGTGATAGCGGGTGACAATAAAACGTGTGAAAAGGGGACTAACTCTACATGTTCGATAACCAGATCCGGTTAAGATAAGTTTAATTTGATCTAATGGGATTGATTTTATCTGGCCATTTATAACCTTACAGACAAGAGTTTCCGATCGTAAATCCTGGCCCGGTAACTATGGTATCGTCAGTGAGTGAGAAGAAAGAGAATACAGAGATGAAAGAGAAGAAAGAGAATACAGAGAAGAAAGAGAAGAAAGAGAAGAAAGAGAAGAAAGAGAATACAGAGAATACAGAGAATACAGAGAAGAAAGAGAAGAAAGAAGAGAAAGAGAAGAAAAAGAAGAAAGAGAAGAAAGAGAAGAAAAAGAAGAAAGAGAATACAGAGAAGAAAGAGAAGAAAGAAGAGAAAGAGAAGAAAGAGAATACAGAGAATACAGAGAATACAGAGAAACAGAGAATACAGAGAATACAGAGAAGAAAGAGAAGAAAGAGAAGAAAGAGAATACAGAGAATACAGAGAATACAGATAATACAGAGAATACAGAGAAGAAAGAGAAGAAAGAGAATACAGAGAAGAAAGAGAAGAAAGAGAATACAGAGAAGAAAGAGAAGAAAGAGAAGAAAGACAAGAAAGACAAGAAAGACAAGAAAGACAAGAAAGACAAGAAAGAGAAGAAAGAGAATACATAGAAGAAAGAGAAGAAAGAAGAGAAAGAGAAGAAAGAGAATAAAGAGAATAAAGAGATGGAAGAGAATAAAGAGAAGAAAGAGAATACATAGAAGAAAGAGAAGAAAGAAGAGAAAGAGAAGAAAGAGAAGAAAGAGAAGAAAGAGAATAAAGAGAATAAGGAGAAGAAAGAGAATAAAGAGAAGAAAGAGAAGAAAAAGAAGAAAGAGAAGAAAGAGAAGAAAGAAGAGAAAGAGAAGAAAGAGAATAAAGAGAAGAAAGAGAAGAAAGAGAAGAAAAAGAAGAAAGAGAATAAAGAGAAGGAAGATAATAAAGAGAAAAAAAAGAAGAAATAGAATAAAGAGAATAAGGAGAAGAAAGAGAAGAAAGAGAAGAAAGAGAAAGAAGAGAAGAAAGAGAAGAAGGAGAAGAAAGAAGAGAAAGAGAAGAAAGAAGAGAAAGAGAAGAAAGAGAAGAAAGAGAAGAAAGAGAAGAAAGAGAATGCAGAGAAGAAAGAGAAGAAAGAAAAGAAAGAACAGAAAGAGAAGAAAGAGAAGAAAGAGAAGAAAGAAAAAAAAAGAATACAGAGAATACAGAGAAAAAGAGAAGAAAGAAGAGAAAGAGAAGAAAGAGAAGAAAGAGAATACAGATAATACAGAGAATACAGAGAATACAGAAAATACAGAGAAGAAAGAGAAGAAAGAGAATACAGAGAAGAAAGAGAAGAAAGAGAAGAAAGAGAAGAAAGAGAAGAAAGACAAGAAAGACAAGAAAGACAAGAAAGACAAGAAAGACAAGAAAGAGAAGAAAGAAGAGAAAGAGAAGAAAGAGAATAAAGAAATTATAGAGATGGAAGAGAATAAAGAGAAGAAAGAGAATAAATAGAAGAAAGAGAAGAAAGAAGAGAAAGAGAAGAAAGAGAAGAAAGAAAGAAAGAGAATAAAGAGAAGGAAGAGAATAAAAGAAGAAGAAAGAAGGAGAAGAAGAAAGAAGAGAAAGAGAAGAAAGAGAAGAAAGAGAAGAAAGAAAATAAAGAGAAGGAAGAGAATAAAGGAAGAAAGAGAAGAAGGAAAGAGAAGAAAGAGAAGAGAAGAAATAGAATAAAGAGAAGGAAGAGAATAAAGAGAATAAAGAGAAAAAAAGAGAAGAGAATAGAATAAATAAAGAGAATAAAGAGAATAAAGAGAATAAAGAGAAGAAGAGAATAAAGAGAAGAAAGAGAATAAAGAAAGAGAAGAAAGAGAAGAAAGAGAAGAAAGAGAAGAAAGAGAAGAAAGAAGAAATATAATACGAAGAATTATGGTTACGTCATTGTAAACAAAAAGCGACTGGAAGATATGAATGAGTTATGGCTACGAAAAAACACCGTTACCATTTCACATTGCCATATTTAGACTTACTTTACTAAGCTGATCATCTTCAGTGTCACAGGAATCAATGATGAATCGAAGGGAAATGCGGTGAAGGCAGGACACGATCACACCATCGACTTGTCTCCCCGCTTGTAGGACTCGGGGTCTGAATTCCCGAGTTTGAGACAACGTTTTATAAAGTCGAAACAGGCGAGGTGTGGACAAACCTAAACATCTGCTACGATGATGAGAAAGAGACGAGCTTCAACGTTCAACACTTTTCCAGATAACGTCATCGAATTAGATGTGCTAATAGAATCACATAGACAGGTGCCCGCGGAACGAGACGCATTCAAGACACAGCCGTTGGTGATGACATTCAGATTATTGTCTGGTCAATAACTCATATCAAATGTAAGTACATATCACCTGGTTAATAACTCATATCAAATGTGAGTACATATCACCTTGTTAATAACTCATATCAAATGTATGTACATATCATCTGGTTAATAACTCATATCAAATGTGTGTACATATCATCTGGTTAATAACTCATATCAAATGTGTTAATAAAATCATATCAAATGTATGTACATATCATCTGGTTAAGAAATCATATCAAATGTATGTACATATCATCTGGTTAATAAATCATATCAAATGTGTGTACATATCATCTGGTTAATAACTTATATCAAATGTGTGTACATATCATCTGGTTAATAAATCATATCAAATGTGTGTATATATCATCTGGTTAATAAATCATATCAAATGTGTGTACATATCATCTGGTTAATAACTTATATCAAATGTGTGTACATATCATCTGGTTAATAAATCATATCAAATGTGTGTATATATCATCTGGTTAATAAATCATATCAAATGTGTGTACATATCATCTGGTTAATAACTCATATCAAATGCGTGTACATAACTCATCTGGTTAATAACTCATATCAAATGTGTGTACATATCATCTGGTTAATAAATCATATCAAATGTGAGTACATATCATCTGGTTAATAACTCATATCAAATGTGTGTACATATCATCTGGTTAATAACATCATATCAAATGTGTATATATCATCTGTTAATAAATATCATCTGGTTAATAACTCATATCAAATGTGTGTACATATCATCTGGTTAATAAATCATATCAAATGTGTGTATATATCATCTGGTTAATAAATCATATCAAATGTGTGTACATATCATCTTGTTAATAACTCATATCAAATGCGTGTACATATCATCTGGTTAATAACTCATATCAAATGTGTGTACATATCATCTGGTTAATAACTCATATCAAATGTGAGTACTGGTTAATAACTCATATTAAATGTGTACATATCATCTGGTTAATAACTCATATCAAATGTATGTACATATCACCTGGTTAATAACTCATATCAAATGCGTGTACATATCATCTGGTTAATAACTCATACCAAATGTGTACATATCATCTGGTTAATAACTCATATTAAGTGTGTGTACTTATCATCTGGTTGATAACTCAATTCAAATGTGTTGACATATTATCTGATTAATAACTCATATCAAATGTGTGTACATATCATTTGGTTAATAAGTTTATGTAGATATAGGAGTAACAGGGTTGCATCTTAAATCCTCTTTTGCTTATCACATTTATGGATTCTGTTGCAAAGGCATCCTCAAAAAGGAATAAAATGAATGTAGGTATTTGCAAACCAAACCAATAAATGTATCAATGCTTTCAATGGCCGATAATATATTTCTTTTGGAAAATGAGAAAGTGACCTTCGGTCAAATATCAACATGATGAACAATGAACTAAATAAAAGAGGAATGAGCGTAAATGCAAAGAAAACCAAAACAATGCTAGTAACTAGGAATGCTAAAACACAAAATCTTAAATATTGGCAGGGAGAATTTAGACCAAGTTCACAGCTACAATCACCTAGGAGTAATGTTTAACTCAGAGGGAAAACTAAGAGAAGAAATCAGCTAAAGAATCCAAAAGGCAATGGTAACCATCTAGGAAATGTATTTATAGATAAACAAGAATTGTCAACAAAAACCAAAATGACAGTATACAACACAGTTTATTGTTCTACTCTCCTCTATGGTAGTGAAACATGGACCTTAGACAGTAGGGAATACAGTAAAGTACAAGCAGCTGAAATGAGAAATCTAAGAAGAGTAGTAGGAAAAACTAAAAGAGCTACATCAGAAACACAACAATAAGAGATCAAATCAAAGCAGATGGCATAAAAACTAAGTTAAAAATAAATCAACTTAGACGGTTTGGACATCCAAACAGAATGAATGACAATAGAATAGCTAAATCAGTATACAGTGCTAAAGCCGAAGACAAAAGGCAGACCTCAGAGAAAATGGGAAGAAGATATAAAAGAGATATTTAAGCATAGAAATTTAACTTTCACGGAACGAAATAGAAAATGTCAGGACAGGACATCCTTGAGAAAGATCATCTCGGGCATCTGAATCCATACACCGAAAGGTAGGATGGGAACTAATAAAGAAACAAAGAAAATGAATTTGGATATGACAACAACAAAACATTTGAATGCTCACATAAAACAGATCCCTAAAAGATGGCAACATCCCAACGTGAGTCAAGACTTTACAAAACGTTATACTAGACTACACAAAACGTTCTACTAGACTACACAAAACGTTCTACTAGACTACACAAAACGTTCTACTAGACTACACAAAACGTTCTACTAGACTACACAAAACGTTCTACTAGACTACACAAAACGTTCTACTAGACTACACAAAACGTTCTACTAGACTACACAAAAACGTTCTGCTAGACTACACAAAACGTTCTACTAGACTACACAAAACGTTCTACTAGACTACACAAAACGTTCTACTAGACTACAAAACGTTCTACTAGACTACACAAAACATTCTACTAGACTACACAAAACGTTCTACTAGACTACACAAAACGTTCTACTAGACTACACAAAACGTTCTACTAGACTACACAAAACGTTCTACTAGACTACACAAAACGTTCTACTAGTACTTATCCACAGGGGACAGCTCAGTGTTTTATCTTAACACTAACACTTTACGAGAATTTCATTACCGTGAATCTAGCACAGAAGACTCGATTCCTGGATGATTGCACATTCCATAAAACATAGGTCTATAATCTGCTGGAAATCTTGCTATCCAATGGGAGAAACTAAAAATGTAACAACAAAACGAAACAAATAAAGAAAAAAGAACAAACTAGCAATGAACAAAAATAGATAAATAAATACATAAATAATGAAAGAAAGAAGGTAAAAAAAAAAAGGAATGAATAAAGAAAGACATAAAAATAATAGCTAAATAGATAAATAAATGAATAAATAGACAAATAGATAAACAGATGTGATTTAAAATATAGATAAAAACCCACCAACTCACACAGATGAACGCAAAATGTGACTAGAATTATATCCAAACAACATAAAAACGTATCTCTTAGAATTACCATATCAAACTAAGGGCGTAAGTTGGGATGAAACAACGATACCAAAGGAGGCTGGAGGCGTAAATGCAGATGCAGATAGGTGTTGGGATTTAAATAGAGTAATAGTAATTGTAATAGTAGAACATTGTTATGGCACCTTTCGCCTAAACCACCAGGCGCCTTACAATACAAGTTGAAATATACTTTTAAAAAGTTACATTCAAATTTCAATATTGCATTCCAAACACACTCGCACTAATAAGGCAGTATTGAGCATCGTATACATTTCAGTTGAATCATTTTGCAGAAGGTATTTCCCAAAAAGATGTGTTTGTAGTAGTTTTTGAAGATTCCAAGACTGGTTGCAAGTCTCACAGATGGAGGTAAATTATTTCATATTTGTGATACAATTTAACAATACTTCTATCTCCGAAACGCTTCAAGTCGATCTTTGGAATTTTCAATAATATAGAATTTTGAGATCGTAGCGCACGAGCCGGTTCATATGGGAAGAGCAGATCTTGAATGTAAATAAAGGCAGCAGACTGCAGTGATTTGTAACAAAAAAGACAAATCTTGTAATCGATTGCTGCCCTTACTGGAAGCCAGTGAAGAGCTTTCAACAAATTATGTAATCGATTTCTGCCCTTACTGGAAGCCAGTGAAGGGCTTTCAACAAATCTTGTAATCGATTTCTGCCCTTACTGAAAGCCAGTGAAGGGCTTTCAACAAATCTTGTAATCGATTTCTGTCCTTAGTGAAAGCCAGTGAAGGGCTTTCAACATATCTTGTAATCGATTTCTGCCCTTACTGAAAGCCAGTGAAGGGCTTTCGACAAATCTTCTAATCGATTTCTGCCCTTACTGGAAGCCAGTGAAGGGCTTTCAACAAATCTTGTAATCGATTCCTGCCCTTACTGGAAGCCAATGAAGAGCTTTCAACAAATCTTGTAAACGATTCCTGCCCTTACTGGAAGCCAGTCAAGAGCTTTCAACAAATCTTCTAATCGATTCCTGCCCTTACCGGAAGCCAGTGAAGAGCTTTCAACAAATCTTGTAATCGATTCCTTCCTTACCGGAAGCCAGTGAAGAGCTTTCAACAAATCTTGTAATCGATTTCTGCCCTTACTGGAAGCAAGAGAAGCAAATCTTGTAATCGATTCCTGCCCTTAGGGGCTGAAGAGCTTTCAACAAATCTTGTAATCGATTCCTGCTTTCCAAAGAGCTTTCAACAAATCTTGTAATCGATTCCTGCCCTTACCGGAAGCCAGTGAAGAGCTTTCAACAAATCTTGTAATCGATTCCTGCCCTTACTGGAAGCCAGTGAAGGGCTTTCAACAAATCTTGTAATCGATTCCTGCCCTTACTGGAAGCCAGTGAAGGGCTTTCAACAAACCTTGTAATCGATTCCTGCCGTTACTGGAAGCCAGTGAAGGGCTTTCAACAAATCTTGTAATCGATTCCTGCCCTTACTGGAAGCCAGTGAAGGGCTTTCAACAAACCTCTGTTTCTACTGTCCAGTCTAGTTTTCCTAAGAACCAACTGTGACGCACAGTTTTGTAACCTTTGCACTTTGTTTGTCCTCGTATCTTTGAGGGAGTTGCAATCGTCCATTGGGGACAGACCTGGGGACACAACAAGTGTTTTGATAGATTCTTGTGAGAGCAGAGATTTTCTGTGTGAAATTTTGCGCAGCTCAATGCACATTATTTTTAGTGTGTCTGGGCGTATCTTGACTTATGCCTGTTTTCCACAATGATTCTAAGGAAGTCAAGAGACGTAAGTACAATATCTCTAAAACTAGAACATCTATACCATATTCATATATATTCATGTCTTTCAATTTTGTTCCCAAATTGTTTTTAATGAATGCAATCCAATAGTAGATGTTGTATTCATTCAACATGTAAATTACACCAAAAAAACACATTTATCTGATGTATCTTCTATATATCTTAAAACGCCTTTATTGGTACTTCAAATGGTATGCAATACTTTCGTTTTGGAAACACCAGAGTTTAGTATCGGATGGGATTTTTTTTAAGCTGTGTGAAAACTGATGAAGATTCTATATGTAATTTTAAATTTTGTTCCCAAGTCTTCAAGCCTTTCGGTTTTATAATTTGACATGTCATTGAATTAAATACATTTGAATAGTGTAAAAAAAAAAACTTTTAAGGGGGAGTCCTCTAAGTTTAGAGATTTTGAATATGTTTTGATTGAATTAACAATGCCATTATAAGTAAAAAAATCAATCTTAACCATTGGATACTTCTGACGAAAGGTTTGATAAGAATAGAAAAAGCATCCGTCAAGTAGCGACCAATAAGATAAATTTTATTTTGAGCATTTCTTTATGTTCTATATTTTTTGAGTTGATCAGGATTTTTCTATTGTAGAGAAACTACCTAAATAAAAGTGAATATTTCTCGGAGCGTATTTATTTGAAAATTTCTTGTAATGTTTCCCTTTTTAAAGGCTCAATAAAGATGATTGAATTGAATTGAATCGAATTGAATTGAATTGAATTGAATTGAATCGAATTGAATTGAATTGAATTGAATTGAAATGGAAACAACTCATATCTAAGCAAGTTAAACAAACAGACATGTCATTTATACTAGGCCTCAAATATGTGACACCAATTACAAACTATATGGAACATGTATTTTGGGCTGACGCTTTACACAATGATACTTGTTTTATCACAATTTCCGTTTGCAAAATAAAAAGAATGCATCTATGCATTTAAATCAAAAACAAATTTAACTTAAGTTAATCATTAAATGTATAAATTTTAGGAGAAATGTACAAAGATTCAAAGGTGGTAAGTAGAAAGTGCGGGGAAACAATATACATAAAAAAAAAAAAAAAAATTAAATGATTATAGACAAATCAGTTTAGCTTCATACACGTTCATTAACTTATCATAAATCATTCCTTCACCAATCATCAATGTACATTTCTTAAACATTGTGAGGAAAACGCCATTGTGTTTTCAAAGTAAGGCATGGTCAAACTTTCGTGTGGCGCTTGGAAGAAAAGATCTAAAATATCTCTCAATGCCAGGTTTTAAATATATAAGTCGACCGCTTCTACTACTTGTTTTGGGTATGGAGAAAAGAGGGTGGGTGTTGTCTTTAAGTATACTCCTGAGTTTGATTTTGCATTGATTCTCATACGGATCTTCAAAGTTCTCCGGCTCTACATGAGTTATGAGTTTCCCTACGTGTTCCAGCGTTCTATTAAATTTCTTCTTTTCTCTATCTCTTGTATTCCCTCCCCATGCAGTTATACTAAAAATAATAATACTCTTTATGCAAGCTGTGATTTAAGTCCATAATCAATTTTTTAACTGTTTCTGAAGCTTTTGGATTAATCCCATGTTTGTAGTTTAATATATCCAAGGTTTTATCAAACATAATATTCAATCTCCAACAATGATAACATTATTATTGTAAATCTTCAAAAATATTTTTATAAAGTGCTTTTTAAAATGTGAGGATCGCCTCTATTCGGGGCATAATTACAAACCAGAGTAATTCTTTCCGGCTCAATTTTGAAGTCTTGTAGAATAGAATTCAATATTATCTGTTGTTGTGTTGTGTAGACTAAGCAGGCAATTATTTGTGAAAAGTATTGCTGTGCCTGTAGCTTGTGAAGAATAGGGATCAAAAATACATTTGTAGCCCCATTCTGATTCAATCTTTTAGTGAAGTGAGTATCTTGAAGGCAAATGATGAAATATTTGTGACTTCTCAGAAAATGGAAAACGTCTTTACGTTTTTTATTCTCCCCAAACCTCTAGCGTTTAAGGAGCATAGTTTTTATATTTTCAGATGGCATAAAACGAGAAAAAAAATCAAACTATCAATATTTAAAGAAACTATGCAGTAATCTCTGTTAACAATTGGAACTAACAATTACATAGATAGGTTTGGAAATTTGTGAGTGAGTTTGTTTTTTCTGATACAATTATTTGTTCTGGGAGCAATATTAGAGACAAGAAAAGTCACTCAAGTTGTTATAACAAAATGTAATACACCAAAATACATAAGAGAAACATAATCTGTAGCATTCATATTCAGAGGTATTATCCACAGGTAAGGGAGATTGCATAGCATCCGGCATAAAGTATTACTGTAAGTAACAAATGGATAGAAACATTTACAGCAAGTGAATATTCAATATGAGGAACTATGTTTGTTTTCCTTGCATGGGAGCACATGTATTAAAGACAACGAGATGAAGTTAAAACTGAATAGGAAAAAGAAACGCATTTAAGTAGGGGTAGGCTGTATCAAAGGAAAATAGACGTTGACTGTACAATACAACTGGATACTACATACATCCTACACATAGACATATGGATACTACATACATCCTACACATAGACATATGAACACTACATACATCCTACACATAGACATATGGATACTACATACATCCTACACATAGACATATGGATACTACATACATCCTACACATAGACATATGGACACTACACACATCCTACACATAGACATATGGACACTACACACATCCTACACATAGACATATGGACACTACACAACCTACACATAGACATATGGATACTACATACATCCTACACATAGACATATGGACACTACACATCCTACACATAGACATATGGACACTACACACATCCTACACATAGACATATGGACACTACACACATCCTACACATAGACATATGGACACTACACACATCCTACACATAGACATATGGACACTCCACACATCCTACACATAGACATATGGATACTACACACATCCTACACATAGACACATGTGCATAACATGCATAATATAGCGCTAATATGTAGGTATGCTCCAGACGCTTTACAATGTCAACAGTCCACAATTGAGTCAATTGTAACAAGTTTACAATGTCAACAATTCACAATTGAGTCCATTGATAACAAGTTTACAAACGTGTCTCAAATGTGTCTTCAACATTTTCTTAAAGGAAAAACTGCTTTCGCTGTTCTGGATGGCGGTTGGAAGAGAGTTCCAGATTTTGGGTCTTTTGAATGATAAGGCCTTCTCTCCTAACTTTGTGTTTGGAATGCGTGTGGTAAGGTGGAATTTACTCTCAGACCTCAGATGACGTGGTGGATGGTAAGATTGTAATGGTTCAGCAAGGTATGCAGGTGTTGTACCATGCAATGAGTTGAATACAGTACATGCCATCTTATATTCGATGCGGGAGCCAGTGAAGGTTGTTTTTGTTTTTTAAACTGGCGTGATGTGGTCTCTTGATTTTGTCTTAGGGACATCAAGCGCGCATTGGTTTTGTCTTGACCAATTTATGGATAAATCTCAGGTTTATATAATATAATTTCTGTTTGATTTTGTTGACGTTGTCGTCTATTGATATAGTTTGGTCGAAAAAGAAAACCTCGTTTCTAACATATTCACTGGCTTCGTAAAAATAATAATAGCAGCAGTAACACCTTTTCATTTTTGTATACAACAGGCACGACACGTTGGTCGACACAAACAACCACCGATAGCTGTGCTTGCACGTCACCGATAGCTGTGCTTGCACGTCACCGATAGCTGTGCTTGCACGTCACCGATAGCTGTGCTTGCACGTCACCGATAGCTGTGTTTGCACGTCACCGATAGCTGTGCTTGTACGTAACCGACGGAATACCCACTTCGGACAGTTTTCCGTTTTGACATCAGATGAATTGTTGTAATACGCTTCTTCCCGCCGATGACGATGGGCGGTGTGAGACAGAAACTTATGATGTTATTCCCAAACACCAATTGACGCAACAAGCTGTGTGACTAAACAACAACGACATCAAAGGCAGCATCGTAATATACTTGACACAAATTGACACGGTCATCGACAGGCGAAACCGAAGAGATCCCTGACTTGTTAGTTGAAAAACAACCGAACTATTTGTAACAGAAACATGGTTTTACAAAACCGGGGACGAACCAAATCATAGTTGCCATGACAACACCAGCACGATACTCCCCAAGTCAGTCCCAAGAGGAAACAGTCGGGGCCAGTGGAGGAAATAACCTTTTCTACAAAAGCAAACTAAAAGATATAATTCATTTTAAATCAAAAGTCGTCTAATCCAATTATTTCGAATAGATGGCACTGACATCGACTTGGGAAACCGTTCACCCAGCAATAAACACGAAGTACTAATGACTGGTCTGCGAGAAGAATATAACCCTTTTCTTGCACAGAATATGCATCATACAAGGAAATCCCATTCTCGGTTACTTTAATTTCGAATTCAACAAAGACTCGAGTAGCACCTAGACAGTCAAGTATAAGCTCTACTAACACTCCATGACGCGAATGTTGACGGCAACCAGGCACGAGAAGGGGAACACTATTGACTGGGTCATTGTGAAAGACACAGACACACCTTTTGACATCGCGTGGACAGATATTACGTTTACCGATCACAGACTCGTCAGCATTTAACATGAACATCACCCTACCCGAAACAAACCGGAAGGGAATGACGTCACGTGACACCCAAGCTGTGAACATGGGGAATCTGAGTCGCGACTTGAATCGATCAAACACAACCATTTATGGTTGGAACACCTGCGTACGTGGATACCCACGCATCAGCAAAGAGAAGACAACTCACTATCGACGTTTTTTTTCTTTCTGCGTGGTACACCGAAGACGTCCAAGAGGTAAATATGGCGGCACACAGGCACACTGCATGTGAAAAAAGAGCTCGTCTCAATGTAATTGGAAAACGCTCAAGTAAGCAATGGTAAAATGGAAAATTGTCAAGCTTTCTTTTTTTGGCATGTAATGAAATAGCAGGAAAATCCAAAACATCGTTATCTCCAGTCACGTACAAAGAGATAGAATTACGTGAAGACCATGATAGAAATAGTACGCCAGACCATAAGTTAACAACTTGTGGTGACATTGTCTATCAAATTTGTCGAGAAACAGTCGGAATGCAGCAACCACAATTACCATGTCCACCTGCCAAGAACAGACGACAACGAGAGATGGATGATATAAGGACAAAGAAAAAGATATGAGAATACGCATGAAACAAGCCTCTGAATTTGATAAGCAAGGATTGCAAAAGACATGGGAAGATTTGAAAAATAATGCTCTGAGCAAAGCCGAAACAGCAAGGAAAAGGTGATACCAAAGAACGAGAACACAAGACAAATTCCTCAGAGAGCCTTTCAGGTTTTCCCGGCAGTTATTCGAGCAGCCTAAGTCAGGAACCCTATCAACTGACAAACAGACGACACTTGAACAACAGCTCAGGGAAACGTATTCTGACCCAGCCTGCAAACGACCCTTGGACCAAACTGAGGGTTTGATATGGCCTACAGCACCTAAACGTAGGTTTAGTAGTAAATCCCCTTCATTGAAGGAAGTGGAGTCTGTGGTCCAAACGGTCAGAGCCAAGTCCTCAACCGGGCCGAATGGAATGCCTCACGTATTGTACAAAAGATGCCTAATGATTCTGGCATTGTTACATAAGATGATCTGCTCAGCATAGAGGAATAAAAAGCCTAGTGAGCAATAGGTGGTAGTAGATAAAGTGTACATCCCAAAACGCAAAACTCGAATGAAATCAACCAGTTCAAATTCATTTCATTGCTAAATGTAGAAGACAAAATTCTCTTCTCTGTCAAGGCCTCCAGACAGGCGAAATTTCTCATCTGTTACGAATAAATCGGCACGACTGTTAAAAACGGATGTATTCTGAGTCCCTGGATTGCAAGAACACGCCACAATGAAAGAGTAAGCAGGTCAAAGGGCAAATTTGGAAGAACAAGACGTTGGTGTGATCTGGTTGGATCTTGCCAACGCATACGGATTTGTACCACACCATCTGTAAGATGATTGAACAAAATTTCCAAGGATTCAAACTGAGATTATCACAAAGGACTTCACAACTGACTGTCTAAAGTTGTAGGTTACATTGCAATGGGATGTACGGTGTCTCCCATACTGTATAAATTTGTAGCTTGGCATTGAAATGGATGTACGGTGTCTCCCATACTGTATAAATTTGTGTAGGTTGGCATTGCAATGGGATGTATGGTGTCTCCCCATACTGTATAAAGTTGTAGGTTGGCATTGCAATGGGATGTACGGTGTCTCCCATACTGTATAAAGTTGTAGATTGGCATTGCAACGGATGTATGATATCTCCCATAACTTTTATATTACAATCATTGTAGTATTTTAACATTTTAACCTTTCTATTACAATCATTGTAGTATTTTAACACTTAACCTGTCTATTACAGTCATAGTAGTATTTTAACACTTTAACCTTTCTATTACAATCCTTGTAATATTTTAACATTTTAACCATTCTAATACAATCATTGTAGTATTTTTAACACTGTAATCTGTCTATTACAATCATTGTAGTATTTTAACACTTTAACCTTTCTATTACAATCCTTGTTATATATATTTTAACACTTTAACCATTCTAATACAATCATTGTAGTATTTTAACACTTTAACCTGTCTATTACAATCACTGTAGTATTTTAACACTTTAACCATTCTAATAGAATCATTGTAGTATTTTAACATTTTAACCTTTCTATTACAATCCTTGTAGTATTTTAACATTTTAACCTTTCTATTACAATCCTTGTAGCATTTTAACATTTTAAGCTTTCTATTACAATCCTTGTAGTATTTTAACATTTTTAACCTTTCTATTACATTCCTTGTAGTATTTTAACATTTTAACCTGTCTATTACATTCCTTGTAGTATTTTAACACTTTTACCATTCTAATAATTTCATTGTAGTATTTTAATCATTTAACCCTTCATTTACGATAGTTGTAATATGTCAATCATTTAACCTTTCTATTATAATAGTTGTAGTATGTCAATCATTTAACCATTCTATTACGATCGTTGTAGCATGTCAATCATTTAACCTTTCTATTATAATAGTTGTAGTATGTCAATCATTTAACCTTTCTATTATAATAGTTGTAGTATGTCAATCATTTAACCTTTCTATTATAATAGTTGTAGTATGTCAATCATTTAACCTTTCTATTATAATAGTTGTAGTATGTCAATCATTTAACCATTCTATTACGATCGTTGTAGCATGTCAATCATTTAACCTTTCTATCACAACCGTTGTAGCATGTCAATCATTTAACCTTTCTATCACAACCGTTGTAGCATGTCAATCATTTAACCTTTCTTCACAACCGTTGTAGCATGTCAATCATTTAACCGTTGTCGTATGTCAATCATTTAACCTTTCTATCACAACCGTTGTAGAATGTCAATCATTTAACCCTTCCATCACGACCGTTGTAGTATGTCAATTATTTAACCTTTGTCGACCGTTGTAGTCAATTTTTAACCCTTCCATCACGACCGTTGTAGTATGTCAATCCGATTTAGTATGTCAATTATTTAACCTTTGTATTACGATCGTTGTAGTATGTCAATTATTTAACCTTTGTATTACGACCGTTGTAGTATGTCAATTATTTAACCTTTGTATTACGATCGTTATAGTATGTCAATTATTTAACTCATTCCATTACGACCGTTGTAGTATGTCAATCATTTAACCTTCCATCAAGACCGTTGTAGTATGTCAATCATTTAACCCTTCCTCAAGACCGTTGTAGTATGTCACGACCGTTGTAGTATGTCAATTATTTAACCCTTCCATCAAGACCGTTGTAGTATGTCAATTATTTAACCTTTCCATTACGACCGTTGTATTATGTCAATTATTTAACCCTTTCATCAAGACCGTTGTAGTATGTCAATTATTTAACCATCACAACCGTTGTAGTATGTCAATTATTTAACCCTTCTATTACGATCGTTGTAGTATGTCAATTATTTAACCCTTCCATCAAGACCGTTGTAGTATGTCAATTATTTATTCCATCACGACCGTTGTATTCAATTATTTAACCTTCATCACAACCGTTGTAGTATGTCAATCATTTAACCCTTCCATCACGACCGTTGTAGTATGTCAATTATTTAACCTTTGTATTACGATCGTTGTATTATGTCAATCATTTATTTCATCAAGACCGTTGTAGTATGTCAATCATTTAACCCTTCCATCACAACCGTTGTAGTATGTCAATTATTTAACCCTTCCATCGAGACCGTTGTAGTATGTCAATCATTTAACCTTTGTCAATTATGTCATTTTTAACCCTTCCATCAAGACCGTTGTAGTATGTCAATCATTTAACCCGACCGTTCATCATTTAACGACCGTTGTAGTATGTCAATCATTTAACCCTTCCATCAACACCGTTGTAGTATGTCAATCATTTAACCCTTCCAATCAATTATTTAACCCTTCCATCACAACCGTTGTAGTATGTCAATCATTTAACCCTTCCATCAAAACCGTTGTAGTATGTCAATCATTTAACCCTTTCATCAAGACCGTTGTAGTATGTCAATCATTTAACCCTTCCATCACGACCGTTGTAGTATGTCAATCATTTAACCCTTCCATCAAAACCGTTGTAGTATGTCAATCATTTAACCCTTTCATCAAGACCGTTGTAGTATGTCAATTATTTAACCCTTCCATCAAGACCGTTGTAGTATGTCAATCATTTAACCTTTCCATCACAACCGTTGTAGTATGTCAATTATTTAACCTTCCATCACGACCGTTGTAGTATGTCAATCATTTAACCCTTCCATCACGAACCGTTGTAGTATGTCAATCATTTAACCCTTCCATCAACACCGTTGTAGTATGTCAATCATTTAACCCTTCCATCACGACCGTTGTAGTATGTCAATCATTTAACCCTTCCATCAACACCGTTGTAGTATGTCAATCATTTAACCCTTCCATCACGACCGTTGTAGTATGTCAATCATTTAACCCTTCCATCAACACCGTTGTAGTATGTCAATCATTTAACCCTTCCATCACGACCGTTGTAGTATGTCAATCATTTAACCCTTCCATCAAGACCGTTGTAGTATGTCAATCATTTAACCTTTGTATTACGATCGTTGTATTATGTCAATTATTTAACCCTTCCATCAACACCGTTGTAGTATGTCAATCATTTAACATTACAATCGTTGTAGTATGTCAATTATTTAACCTTTGTATTACAATCGTTGTAGTATGTCAATTATTTAACCTTTGTATTACACATCGTTGTAGTATGTCAATTATTTAACCTTTGTATTACGATCGTTTAGTATGTAATTTAACCTTTTGTATTACAATCGTTGTAGTATGTCAATCATTTAACCCTTCCATCAACACCGTTGTATTATGTCAATCATTTAACCCTTCCATCAACACCGTTGTAGTATGTCAATCATTAACCTTTGTATTACAATCGTTGTAGTATGTCAATTATTTAACCCTTCCATCACGACGATCGTTGTAGTATGTCAATCATTTAACCTTTGTATTACAATCGTTGTAGTATGTCAATCATTTAACCTTTGTATTACAATCGTTGTAGTATGTCAATTATTTAACCTTTGTATTACAATCGTTGTAGTATGTCAATCATTTAACCTTTGTATTACAATCGTTGTAGTATGTCAATCATTTAACATTTGTATTACAATCGTTGTAGTATGTCAATCATTTAACCTTTGTATTACGATCGTTGTAGTATGTCAATTATTTACCCCTTTTCTTACGATCGTTGGGATATTTTAATCATTTAACTCTTCTATATAAAATTGTAGCATTTCAACCACTTAACCCTTCTATTACAATCCGTGGAGTATTTTAATCATCTAATCCTTCTATTACGAACATTGTATTATTTCAATGATGTAACCCTTCTATTACAATCCTTGTAGCATTTTAACCATGTCTGAAAGTCACGCTCCCAAAACTTGTTTTGTCCATTGGAATAAACTGCTGCGGCCTGAAATCCCCAACCTCCTGTTTGACGAGTTCTCCAAATCGGTGTGTTAGGATGATATCCAACCTGCATTCAGGGTGTAAACACAACTGTACCCCACCCTCATATCCGCTCCGTATTTATGACCCAAATATTCTCTGATAGCTTTGATCATGTTAAAGTACCTCTCTTGATCCACAGTGATGGTAGTGATGGTAGAATTCGTGATTTTTGGGTAAATCTCACCAACTCTGATCGTGTTTTAATCATTTGAAATTCTCATCAAACTCTTTACGACTTTCAATCATTTGAAAATCTCAACAAATTTTGATCGCGTCTTAATCATTTGAAAATCTCAACAAACTTTGATCTTGTTTTAATCATTTAATAATCTTGTTAAACTTCGATATTGTTTTAATCATTAGAAAATCTCATCAAACTTACTTCTGCTATTCTTAGCCGTACCAGTGATACAGAAACAACTTGATAGATATAAACATTAAGATAAACAACAAACAAGCAGGCAGTCATCAGGATATATTTCATAGCCACTGTGTAAACAATACAGATCATTGAGTGTGAAGGCTTGTAATCTACAATCATGAGTGCAGTTGATAACATCATCTCCTTTATCAGTGGTATGAGATATTACCTTACCCAATCACCTGTCGTCGTATGAGATACCACCTTACCCAGTCACCTGTCATGCGTTCACTGTGTGAAAACAGAGACATGTGACGGTGTTAAATGTCAAGATTACCAGCTATTTTACAGTCATTTACTGACATCGTTTTGCCTGGCATGATATTATTCAAATTTATCGTCAGTGATGGTTAATACATCGTCAAATGATGGTTTCTAATCGAGGTTTCAGTTTGGGAAAGCTAATCCGTTTTGTTCTTACTCTCTACTTGCTGAGTCTTGGCGACATTCAAATTTCTCTGGGATTCCAGCCGCCTGACTGTGAGTTGATGTTAGTTTCCATCGATGACGTATTGGACTTGTGTCCTTGACTTTGATGACGTATTGGACTTGTGTCCTTGACTTTGATGACGTATTGGACTTGTGTCCTTGACTTTGATGACGTATTGGACTTGTGTCATTGACTTTGATGACGTATTGGACTTGTGTCCTTGACTTTGATGACGTATTGGACTTGTGTCCTTGACTTTGATGACGTATTGGACTTGTGTCCTTGACTTTGATGACGTATTGGACTTGTGTCCTTGATATTGATGACGTATTGGACTTGTGTCCTTGACTTAAGGTCTTTCTCTCACGTTATTTCGATTTCTTTGTTTGGTTAACAACCACAAAGAGTCGTAAATATGTTCATTGTTATGCCATTGTCAGTGTTCATGAATTACAGGAAGGAATAAATCATAAGCAATTAAAGAAAAGAAAAATATATAATTTGAAATTGGCCAGCATCTCAAGTAACTACACCATACATTTATCATAGCTACACCATAATTTCATAATAACTACACCATACATTTATCATAGCTACACCATAATTTCATAATAACTACACCATACATTTATCATAGCTACACCATAATTTCATAATAACTACACCATACATTTATCATAGCTACACCATAATTTCATAATAACTACACCATACATTTATCATAGCTACACCATAATTTCACTACACCAATTTCATAATAACTACACCATAGTTTCATAATAACTACACCATAGTTTCATAATAACTACACCATAGTTTCATAATAACTACATAATAATTTCATAATAACTACATATAGTTTCATAATAACTACACCATAGTTTCATAATAACTACACCATAGTTTCATAATAACTACACCATAGTTTCATAATAACTACACCATAGTTTCATAATAACTACACCATAGTTTCATAATAACTACACCATAGTTTCATAATAACTACACCATAATTTCATAATAACTACACCATAATTTCATAATAACCACACCATAGTTTCATAATAACTACACCATAGTTTCATAATAACTACACCATAATTTCATAATAACTACACCATAGTTTCATAATAACTACACCATAGTTTCATAATAACTACACCATAGTTTCATAATAACTACACCATAATTTCATAATAACTACACTATAGTTTCATAATAACTACACCATAATTTCATAATAACTACACCATAGTTTCATAATAACTCATAGTTTCATAATAACTACACCATAGTTTCATAATAACTACACCATAGTTTTCATAATAACTAATTTCATAATAATTCAAGTTTCATAATAACTACACCATAGTTTCATAATAACTACACCATAGTTTCATAATAACTACACCATAGTTTCATAATAACTACACCATAATTTCATAATAACTACACCATAATTTCATAATAACTACACCATAGTTTCATAATAACTACCCATAGTTTCATAATAACTACACCATAATTTCATAATAACTACACCATAATTTCATAATAGCTACACCATAGTTTCATCAAATAACTACACCATAGTTTCATAATAACTACACCATAATTTCATAAATTCACCATAATCAAGCTACACCATAGTTTCATAATAACTACACCATAATTTCTTCTGAAATAATACTTTATGATAACTACCATAGTTTCACCATAACCACACAATGGTTTCATCATAACCCCACCATAGTTTCATCATAACCACACCACAGTTTCATAATAACTACATCATAGTTTCATCATAACTACATCATAGTTTCATCATAACTACACCATAATTTCATAATAACTACACCATAGTTTCATAATAACTACATCATACTTTATCATAACTACACCATAGTTTCATCATAACTACACCATATTTTCATCATAACTACATCATAATTTCATCCAAATAACTACACCATAGTTTCATCATAACCACACCATAGTTTCATAATAACTACACCATAATTTCTTCCTCAAATAACTACATCATACCTTTATTATATCTACACCATAGTTTCATCATAACTACATCATACCTTTATCAAACTACATCATACCTTTATCATAACTACACCACAGTTTCATAATAACTACATCATACCTTTATCAAACCACACCACAGTTTCATAATAACTACATCATACCTTTATCATAACTACACCATAGTTTCATCATAACTACATCATACCTTTATCATAACCACACCACAGTTTCATAATAACTACATCATACCTTTATCATAACTAACTACACCATAGTTTCATCATAACTACATCATACCTTTTTCATAACTACACCACAGTTTCATCATAACTACATCATACCTTTATCATAACTACACCATAGTTTCATAATAACTACACCATAGTTTCATCATAACTACATCATGCCTAGTTTCATCATAACTACACCATAGTTTCATAATAACACATCATACCTTTATCATAACTACACCATATTTTCATAATTTCATCATAATCATAACTACACCATAGTTTCATCATAACTACACCATAGTTTCATAATAACTACATCATACCTTTATCATAACTACACCATAGTTTCATCATAACTACACCATAACTACATCATACCTTTATCATAACTACCATAGTTTCATAATAATCATAACTACTTTATCATAACCACCTTTTCATCATAACTACACCATAGTTTCATCATAACTACATCATACCTTTATCATAACCACACCATAGTTTCATCATAACTACACCATAGTTTCATCATAACTACATCATACCTTTATCAAAACTACACCATAGTTTCATCATAACTACACCATAGTTTCATCATAACTACATCATACCTTTATCATAACTTCACCAGTTTCATAATAACTACACCATATTTTCATCATAACTACACCATAGTTTCATCATAACTACACCATAGTTTCATCATAACTACACCATAGTCTTATAATAACTTCACCATTTTCATAATAACTACACCATAGTTTCATCATAACTACACCATAGTTTCATAATAACTTCACCCATCATACCTTTTCATCATAACTACACCATAGTTTCATAATAACTACACCATAATTTCATCATAACCACACCATTTTCATAATAACCACACCATAGTTTCATAATAACTACACCATAGTTTCATCATAACTACATAGTTTCATAATAACTACACCTTTTCATAATAACTACACCATAGTTTCATAATAACTACACCATATTTTCATAATAACTACACCATCATAATAACTACACCATTTTCATCATAACTACACCATAGTTTCATAATAACTACACCATAGTTTCATAATAACTACACCATAGTTTCATAATAACTACACCATAATTTCATCATAACTACACCATAGTTTCATAATAACTATACCATAGTTTCATAATAACTACACCATAGTTTCATAATAACTACACCATAGTTTCAGAATAACTACACCATAGTTTCATAATAACTACACAATAACTTCATCATAACTAATTCATAGTTTCATAATAACTACACCATTCTTTCATCATAACTACCTCAAAGTTTCTTAATGAATACACCATAGTTTCTTCATAACCACACCATCGTTTCATAATAACTACATCATAGTTTCATCATAACTACACCAACGTTTCATTATAACTACACCATAGTTTCATCATAAGTACACCATAGTTTCATAATAACTACACCATAGTTTCATAATAACTAAACCATAGTTTCATAATAACCACTATAGTTTCATAATAACCACACCATAGTTTCATAATAACCACACCATCGTTTTATAATAACTTCACCATAATTTCATCATAACTACCATAATTTCATCATAACCACACCATAGTTTCATAATAACCACACCATAGTTTCATAATAACTACACCATAGTTTCATAATAACTACACCATTGTTTCATAATAACTACACCATAGTTTCATCATAACTACACCATAACTTCATAATAACTACACCACAGTATCATCATAACCACACTATAGTTTCATAATAACTAAACCATAGTTTCATCATAACTACACCATAGTTTCATAATAACTACACCATAGTTTCATCACACCTACACCATAGTTTCATCATAGCCACACCATAGTTTCAAAATAACTACACTATAGTTTCATCATACCTAAACCTAGTTTTGTCAAACCTACACCATAATTTCAAAATAATTACACCATAATTTCATAAGAACTACACCATAGTTTCATCATACCTACACCATAATTTCATAATAATTACATCATAATTTCATAAAAACTACACCATAATTTCATCATAACTACCCATAGTTTCATGATACCTACACCATAGTTTCATGATACCTACACCATTGTTTTCATAATAACTACACCATAGTTTCATAATAACTACACCATAGTTTCATAATAACTACACCATAGTTTCATAATAACTACACCATAGTTTCATAATAACTACACCATAGTTTCATAATAACTACACCATAGTTTCATAATAACTACACCATAGTTTCATAATAACTACACCATAGTTTCATGATACCCACACCATAGTTTCATAATAACAACACTATAGTTTCATCATACCTACACCATAATTTCATAATAATTACACCATAATTTCATAAGAACTAGACCATAGTTTCATCATATCTACAGCATAATTTAGTTTCATCATAACTACACCATAATTTCATAATAACTACACTATTTCATAAGAACTTTTTCATCATATCTACTAATTTCACCATAATTTCATAATAACTACACTATAGTTTCATCATACCTACACCATAATTTCATAATAACTACACTATAGTTTCATCATAACTATACCATAGTTTGATCATAACTACACCATAGTTTCATCATAATCACACCATATTTTAGTAATAAATACACCATAATTTCATCATAACTACACCATAGTTTCATAATAACCACACCATAGTTTCATAATAACTACACCATAGTTTCATAATAACTACACCATAATTTCATCATAACTACACCATAGTTTCATAATAACTACACCATAATTTTATCATAACTACACCATAGTTTCATCATACCTACACCATAGTTTCATAATAACTACATCATAATTTCATCATAACTACACCATAGTTTCTTAATAACTACACCATAATTTCATCATAACTACACCATAGTTTCGTAATAACTACACCATAGTTTCATCATAACTACATCAACATTTTTTAATGACTACACCATAATTTCATAATAACTACACCATAGTTTCATCATAACCACACCATCGTTTCATAATAACTACACCATAGTTTCATCAGAACTACATCAGAGTTTCATAATAACTACACCATAGTTTCATCATAACTACACCATAGTTTTGTAATAACTACACCATAGTTTCGTAATAACTACACCATAGTTTCGTAATAACTACACCATAGTTTCATCAAAACTACACCATAGTTTCATAATAACCACATCATAGTTTCATCATAACTACACCATAGTTTCATCATAACTAAACCATAGTTTCGTCATAACTACACCATAGTTTCATCATAACTACACCAAATTTTGCCATAACTACATCATAGTTTCATCATAACTACACAATAATTTCGTCATAACAACACGTTAATTTGATCATACCTATACCATAGTTTCATCATAACTACACCATAATTCAGCATAACTACACCATAATTTGATCATAACTACACCATAGTTTCATCATACCTACACCATAATTTCAACATAACTGCACTATAATTTTAAAATAATTATACCATAATTTCATCATAACTACACCATAATTTCAACATAACTACGCCATGATTGAACATTTCTACACTAATTTCTATTTTTAAAATTTCAACTCAACTACACCACTTATATTTTTTCGTAGACGACTACTCAACTATCAAATTTCAGATATGGACAAAGCCCATTTTTAATTGTTTACATTACAAGCTAATCAAGAGAATCAATATGGACGAAGTACATTTTAATTGTTTACATTTCACGCTAATCACGAGAATCGATATGGGCAAAGTACATTATAAGTGTTTACATTACACGCTAATCAAGAGAATCAATATGGACGAAGTACATTTTAATTGTTTACATTTCACGCTAATCACGAGAATCGATATGGGCAAAGTACATTATAAGTGTTTACATTACACTCTAATCAAGAGAATCGATATGGACAAAGAACATTTGAATTGTTTACATTACACGCTAATCATTATAAAATTACTTGGAGGTCTCGTTAATTAATTTGCTTGTTATATCTTTTTTTTTTTACTTCAGTGACTATTGAATCGAGCTGTGGTAAGACCTTTCAGCTAGAGAAATCCTACCTGCCTGCAATCAAAAACTGGTCGGCGCTACCAGCCAACGGTTCTGCCTGTAACATTGGATTCCAGTCCGAATCTTCGTGTCATCAGGATAAGGAGACGCACGTAAGATTTCTCGTTTCGTGTGTGAATAAGGCAAAAATGCTTCAATCTGCTGTGTTGTGTTTGAATAAGGCCAAAAATACTTCAATCTGCTGTGTTGTGTTTGAATAAGGCCAAAAAATCTGCTTCAATCTGCTGTGTTGTGTTTGAATAAGGCCAAAAATGCTTCAATCTGCTGTGTTGTGTTTGAATAAGGCCAAAAATACTTCAATCTGCTGTGTTGTGTTTGAATAAGGCCAAAAATACTTCAATCTGCTGTGTTGTGTTTGAATAAGGCCAAAATACTTCAATCTGCTGTGTTGTGTTTGAATAAGGCCAAAAATACTTCAATCTGCTGTGTTGTGTTTGAATAAGGCCAAAAATGCTTCAATCTGCTGTGTTGTGTTTGAATCCAAAAATGCTTCAATCTGCTGTGTTGTGTTTGAATAAGGCCAAAATGCTTCAATCTGCTGTGTTGTGTTTGAATAAGGCCAAAATGCTTCAATCTGCTGTGTTGTGTTTGAATAAGGCCAAAAATGCTTCAATCTGCTGTGTTGTGTTTGAATAAGGCCAAAAATACTTCAATCTGCTGTGTTGTGTTTGAATAAGGCCAAAATTACTTCAATCTGCAGTGTCGTGTGTTTGAATAAGGCAAAAATGCCTCTGCTGTGTTGTGTTTGAATTAGGCCAAAAATGCTTCAATCTGCTGTGTTGTGTTTGAATAAGTGTTGTGTTTGAATAAGGCCTTCAATCTGAATAAGGCCAAAATGCTTCAATCTGCTGTGTTGTGTTTGAATAAGGCAAAAAATGCTTCAACCTGCGATGTCGTTTGTGAATAAAACACAATCATTCTGTCATGTCGTGTGTAAACAAGGCCTGAATTACCACAATCTGCAGTGTCGTGTGTAAACAAGGCCTGAATGACCACAATCTGCAGTGTCGTGTGTAAACAAAGCCTGAATTACCACAATCTGCAGTGTCGTGTGTAAACAAGGCCTGAATTACCACAATCTGCAGTGTCGTGTGTGAACAAGGCCTGTATTACTTCAGTCTGCCGTGTTCTGTTTGGATAAGGCCAAATTTATCATATTCTGGCATGTTATGTGTGAATAAGGCCAAATTGATCATAGTCTGCCGTATTCTGTTTGGATAAGGCCAAATTTATCATAGTCTGCCGTGTTCTGTTTGGATAAGGCCAAATTTATCATATTCTGGCATGTTATGTGTGAATAAGGCCAAATTGATCATAGTCTGCCGTATTCTGTTTGGATAAGGCCAAATTTATCATAGTCTGCCGTGTTCTGTTTGGATAAGGCCAAATTTATCATAGTCTGCCGTGTTATGTTTGGATAAGGCCAAATTTATCATATTCTGCCGTGTTATGTGTGAATACGGCCAAATTTATCATTCTGCCATGTCGTGTGTGAGTAAGGCCATTCTAAACATTGAATAAAACTCAAAACCCCACATTCTACAATGACATGGCTGAATAAGGCCAAAATTGCCACATTCTACCATGCCATGGCTGAATAAGGTCAAAATTGCCACATTCTACCATGACATGGCTGAATAAGGCCAAAATTTCCACATTCTACCATAACATGGCTGAATGAGGCCAAAATTGCCACATTCTACCATAACATGGTTGAATAAGGCCAAAATTATCTCTTTCTACCATGACATGACTGAATAAGGCCAAAATAAAATAATTCTGCTATGTCGTGTGTAAATAAGGCCACAATTACCGCATTCTATCGTGTCGTATGTGAATTAGGCCAAAATTACCTCATTCGTCATTTGGTGTGAGCATAAGGCAAACATTACCTCATGCTGCCATGTCGTGTGTGAATAAGGCCACAATTACCTCATTCTGACATGTCGTGTGTGAATAAGGCCACAATTACCTCATGCTGCCATGTCGTGTGTGAATAAGGTCAACATAAACTCATGCTGCCATGTCGTGTGTGAATAAGGTCAACATTACCTCATGCTGCCATGTCGTGTGTGAATAAGGTCAACATTACCTCATGCTGCCATGTCGTGTGTGAATACGGTAAAAATTATCACATTCTGTGCTCTCGTGTGTGAATAAGGTCACAATTACCATATCCTGTCTTGTCGTGTGCGAATAAGGTCACAATTACCATATCCTGTCGTGTCGTGTGCGAATAAGGTCACAATTACCATATCCTGTCTTGTCGTGTGCGAATAAGGTCACAATTACCATATCCTGTCTTGTCGTGTGTGAATAAGGTCACAATTACCATATCCTGTCTTGTCGTGTGCGAATAAGGTCACAATTACCATATCCTGTCGTGTCGTGTGAATAAGGTCACAATTAGCATATCCCGTCGTGTCGTGTGGGAATAAGGTCACAATTACCATATCCTGTCTTGTCGTGTGTGAATAAGGTCAAGTCTTGTCGTGTGTGAATAAGTCACAATTACCATATCCTGTCTTGTCGTGTGTGAATAAGGTCACAATTACCATATCCTGTCTTGTCGTGTGTGAATAAGGTCACAATTACCATATCCTGTCTTGTCGTGTGTGAATAAGGTCACAATTACCATATCCTGTTGTGTCGCGTGCGAGTAAGGTCACAATTACCATATCCTGTTGTGTCGTGTGAATAAGGTCACAATTACCATATTCTGTCGTGTCGTGTGTGAATAAGGCCAAAATTATCGATAAAATTACAATAATCAAACGTTATGTTATGGCGTGTATGAATAAGGCCACAGTTGCTGTTTCACTTTCTGCCGTTATATATCTTTTTACTTGCTTGTCGTGTTTGAATGAGGTCAAGGTTACAATTCTACTTTCAGCCCTGTCGTGTTTGAGTAAGACCAAAGTTACAATTCTACTTTCAACCCTGTCGTGTTTGAGTAAGGCCAAAGTTACAATTCAACTTTCAACCCTATCGTGTTTGAGTAAGGCCAAAGTTACAATTCTACTTTCAGCCCTGTCGTGTTTGAGTAAGGCCAAAGTTACAATTCTACTTTCAACCCTATCGTGTTTGAGTAAGGCCAAAGTTACAATTCTACTTTCAGCCCTGTCGTGTTTGAGTAAGGCAAAGTTACAATTCTACTTTCAGCCCTTCCGTATTTGAGTAAGGCCAAAGTTATAATTCTACTTTCTGGGCTATCGTGTTTGAGTAAGGCCAAAGTTACAATTCTACTTTCAGCCCTGTCGTGTTTGAGTAAGGCCAAAGTTACAATTCTACTTTTAGCCCTGTCGTGTTTGAGTAAGGCCAAAGTTACAATTCTACTTTTAGCCCTGTCGTGTTTGAATAAGGCCAAAGTTACAATTCTACTTTTAGCCCTGTCGTGTTTGAATAAGGCCAAAGTTACGATTCTACTTTCAGCCCTGTCGTGTTTGAGTAAGACCAAAATTACAATTCTACTTTCTGTCAAGTTGTGTTTGAATAAGGCCAAAGTTACAATTCTACTTTCTGTCAAGTCAAGTTGTTACGTTCTACTTTCAGAATAAGGCCAAACTTAAAATTCTGCGTTCAGCCCTGTCGTGTTTGAGTAAGATTACAATTCTACTTTCTGTCAAGTTGTGTTTGAATAAGGTCAAAGTTACAATTCTACTTTCTGTCAAGTTGTGTTTGAATAAGGCCAAAATTACAATTCTACTTTCTGTCAAGTTGTGTTTGAATAAGGTCAAAGTTACAATTCTACTGTCGTTTGTTTGAGTAAGGCCAAAGTTACAATTCTACTTTCAGCCCTGTCGTGTTTGAGTAACGCCAAAGTTACAATTCTACTTTCAGTAAGGCCCAATTCTACTTTCTGTCAAGTTGTTTTGAATAAGGCCAAAGTTACGATTCTACTTTCTGTCAAGTTGTGTTTGAAAAAGGTTAAAATTACAATTCTACTTTCTGTCAAGTTGTGTTTGAATAAGGTCAAAGTTACAATTCTACTTTCTGTCAAGTTGTGCTTGAATTTAGCCAAAGTTACGATAATACTTTCTGTCAAGTTGTGTTTGAATTTAGCCACAAGAACAAGATAATACTTTCTGTCAAGTTGTGTTTGAATAAGGTCACTTTCTGTCAAGATATGATAATACTTTCTGTCAAGTCGTGTTTGAATAAGGTCAAAGTTACGATAACATCTTCTGTTAATAATACTTTCTGCTGGATCATGAGTGAAAAAAGCCAAAGTTACAATTCTGCTTTCTGCTGTGTTGGGTGTGTTGAATAAGGCCAAAGCTACAATATCATTTTCTGCCAGGGTTAACTGATGTTATAACTGAAGTCGCTTATTACAACTCTTAACGTGTCCTACGATTGTTTTGATTTATTGT
>JAXRKP010000443.1:2500-5000 GCA_037039925.1 Doris montereyensis | reverse complement strand
ACCATAGTGGAGTGAAGTCATAATAACCATAGTGGAGTGGTCATAGTAACCATAGTGGAGTGAAGTCATAGTAACCATAGTGGAGTGAAATCATAGTAACCATAGTGGAGTGAAGTCATAGTAACCATAGTGGAGTGAAGTCATAGTAACCATAGTGGAGTGAAGTCATAATAACCATAGTGGAGTGAAGTCATAGTAACCATAGTGGAGTGAAGTCATAATAACCATAGTGGAGTGAAGTCATAATAACTATAGTGGAGTGAAGTCATAATAACCATAGTGGAGTGAAGTCATAATAACCATAGTGGAGTGAAGTCATAAGTAACCATAGTGGAGTGAAGTCATAAGAACACAGAGAGTGAAATCATAAGTAACCATAGTGGAGTGAAGTCATAATAACCATAGTGGAGGAAATCATAATAACCATAGTGGAGTGAAGTCATAATAACCATAGTGGAGTGAAATCATAATAACCATAGTGGAGTAAAATCATAATAACCATAGTGGAGTGAAGTCATAATAACCATAGTGGAGTAAATCATAATAACCATAGTGGAGTGAAGTCATAATAACCATAGTGGAGTGAAATCATAATAACCATAGTGGGAGTGAAGTCATAATAACCATAGTGGAGTGAAGTCATAATATCCATAGTGGAATGAAGTCATAATAACCATAGTGGAGTGAAATCATAGTAACCATAGTGGGAGTGAAGATAGTCATAATAACCATAGTGGAGTGAAGTCATAGTAACCATAGTGGAGTGAAGTCATAATAACCGTAGTGGAGTGAAGTCATAATAACCGTAGTGGAGTGAAGTCATAATAACCATAGTGGAGTGAAGTCATAATAACCGTAGTGAGTGAAGTCATAATAACCATAGTGGAGTGAAGTCATAATAACCATAGTGAGTGAAGTCATAATAACCATAGTGGAGTGAAGTCATAATAACCGTAGTGGAGTGAAGTCATAATAACCGTAGTGGAGTGAAGTCATAATAACCATAGTGGAGTGAAGTCATAATAACCATAGTGGAGTGAAGTCATAATAACCATAGTGGAGTGAAGTCATAATAACCATAGTGGAGTGAAGTCATAATAACCATAGTGGAGTGAAGTCATAATAACCATAGTGGAGTGAAGTCATAATAACCATAGTGGAGTGAAGTCATAATAACCATAGTGGAGTGAAGTCATAATAACCATAGTGGAGTGAAGTCATAATAACCGTAGTGGAGTGAAGTCATAATAACCATAGTGGAGTGAAGTCATAATAACCGTAGTGGAGTGAAGTCATAGTAACCATAGTGGGAGTGAAGTCATAATAACCGTAGTGGAGTGAAGTCATAATAACCATAGTGGAGTGAAGTCATAATAACCGTAGTGGAGTGAAGTCATAATATCCATAGTGGAGTGAAGTCATAATAACCGTAGGAGTGAAGTCAGATAACCATAGTGGAGTGAAGTCATAATAACCGTAGTGGAGTGAAGTCATAATAACCAGAGTAGTGGAGTGAAGTCATAATAACCGTAGTGGAGTGAAGTCATAATAACTGTAGTGGAGTGAGTATAATAACTGTAGTGGAGTGAAGTCATAATAACCATAGTGGAGTGAAGTCATAATAACCATAGTGGAGTGAAGTCATAATAACCATAGTGGAGTGAACTCATAGTAACCGTAGTGGAGTGAAGTCATAATAACCGTAGTGGAGTGAACTCATAGAAACCATAGTGGAGTGAACTCATAATAACCATAGTGGGATAATAACCAACTCATAAGTCATAATAACCATAGTGGGAGTGAAGTCATAGTAACCGTAGTGGAGTGAACTCATAATAACCATAGTGGGAGTGAAGTCATAATAACCATAGTGGAGTGAAGTCATAATAACCATAGTGGAGTGAAGTCCTAGTAACTATAGTGGAGTGAAGTCATAGTAACCATAGTGGAGTGAAGTCATAGTAACCGTAGTGGAGTGAAGTCATAATAACCATAGTGGGTGAAGTCATAATAACCGTAGTGGAGAGAAAGTCATAATAACCGTAGTGGAGTGAAGTCATAATAACCGTAGGAGTGAAGTCATAATAACCATAGTGGAGTGAGTCAGAATAACGCAGAGGAGTCAGGGAGAGGCATAATAACCGTAGGAGGAGTGAAGTCATAAGAGAACCATAGTGGAGTGAGTCATAATAACCATAGTGGAGTGAAGTCATAATAACCATAGTGGAGTGAAGTCATAATAACCGTAGTGGAGTGAAGTCATAATAACCATGAGTGGAGAGTTTGTCATAATAACCATAGTGGAGTGAAGTCATAATAACCGTAGTGGAGTGAAGTCATAATAACCATAGTGGAGTGAAGTCATAATAACCATAGTGGAGTGAAGTCATAATAACCATAGTGGAGTGAAGTCATAATAAGAGTGGAGTGAAGTCATAATACCATAGTGGAGTGAAGTCATAATAACCATAGTGGAGTGATGTCAAAGGTGGAGAAACGA
>JAXRKP010000442.1:287500-290000 GCA_037039925.1 Doris montereyensis | reverse complement strand
TTCTTCTTCTTCTTCTTCTTCTTCTTCTTCTTCTTCTTCTTCTTCTTCTTCTTGCTTCTTCTTCTTCTTCTTCTTCTTCTTCTTCTTCTTCTTCTTCTTCTTCTTCTTCTTACTTCTTCTTCTTCAGTTCCATAGTCAACTCAGATATGGTGGATTGGTCGAGGAGGAACAGTTGCATACTCAACTAGATATGGTGGATTGGTCGAGGAGGAACAGTTGCACAGGCAACTAGATCGCCAGATACCATTCCTTTACTTTGGGATTACACAACAATTATATGGTTTCCCAAAACCCCTGTCTCGATCTGTAAAAGCTTGAAAACTCGAAATCAAAGGGGCATAACATCTTGTGACGCGGGAGATGCTTACAAACATTTGACTGGAGCTCAATAGAAGGTTGCTGTTGATGGAGAGGAATCGTGGCTCTGACGTGTAGATGTAACAATGATGGTTTCAATAAATACAGTCTAGTTAGAAAAGTCTGTTGTCAAAACGCAAATTAATAAACAAAATGTATGTGTTTTCATCTCAGCGCTAACAGTAAATATCTACTAGTTGTTATCTTCCGGCAACTCAAAAGACATCACTACGTCATTCATCAATTTGTTATCTTTTGGTAACTCAACGACAACACTATGTCACTCATCAATTTGTTATCTTTTGGTAACTCAACGACAACACTATGTCATTCATCAATTTGTTATCTTTTTGTAACTCAACGAACACTACATCATTCATCAATTTGTTATCTTCCTGATAACTCAACGACCACACTCATCAATTGGTTATCATTCATCAATTTGTTATCTTTTGATAACTCAACGACAACACTACGTCATTCATTGATTTGTTATCTTTTGGATAACTCAACGACAACACTACGTCATTCATCAATTTTTATCTTCCTGGTAACTCAACGACAACACTACGTCATTCATCCATTTGTTATCTTTTGATAACTCAACGACAACACTACGTCATTCATCAATTTGTTATCTTTTGATAACTCAACGACAACAGTACGTCATTCATCATTTTTTATCTTTTGATAACTCAACGACAACACTACGTCATTCATCAATTTGTTATCTTTTTGATAACTCAACGACAACATACGTCATTCATCAATTTTTTATCTTTGTAACTCAACGACAACACTACGTCATTCATAGATTTGTTATCTTTTGATAACTCAACGACAAACTGGTCATTCATCAATTTGTTATCTTCTTAAACTTCACTACCTTTCCATTCGTTATCTTTTGATAACTCAACCACCACATCATTGTCTTCAATTGGTTATCTTTTGATAACTCAACGACAACACGACGTCATTCATTTTTTATCTTTTGCTAACGACAAAACACTACGTCATTCATTGATTTGATCATTTCGGTAACTCAACGACCACATGGCATCATTCATCAATACGTCACAGTTACATGGGACTAGGTGACAGGTTTACTTGAGAAAACTGGTCAATCTGTTGGGGAAAACTTCACGACCTTTTGGTTCAGAGACCAACATCTTGTCTCTAGGCTATGAGTCTCAAGACTTGAGTTGCAAAGGAAAATGCTAACGTGCAACATGATGAAAAGAGGGCATGTTCAAACCCAATGAGTACACAACATGATGAAAAGAGACATGTTCAAACCCAATGAGTACACAACATGGTGAAAAGAGACATCTTCAAACCCAATGAGTACAGAACATGGTGAAAAGAGACATGTTCAAACCCAATGAGTTCACAACATGGTGAAAAGAGACATGTTCAAACCAAATGAGTACAGAACATGGTGAAAAGAGACATGTTCAAACCCAATGAGTACAAACATGGTGAAAAGAGAGATCTTCAAACCCAATGAGTACAGAACATGGTGAAAAGAGACATGTTCAAACCCAATGAGTTCACAACATAGTGAAACGAGACATGTTCAAACCCAAGGAGTTCATAACATGGTGAAAGAGACATGTTCAAACCCAATGAGTTCATAACATGGTGAAAGAGACATGTTCAAACCCAAGGAGTTCATAACATGGTGAAAAGAGACATGTTCAAACCCAATGAGTTCACATGGTGAAAAGAGACAACATGGTGAAAAGAGACATGTTCAAACCCAATGAGTACAGAACATGGAGACATGTTCAAACCCAAAACCCAATGAGTACAGAACATCATTTCAAACCCAATGAGTACACAACATGGTGAAGAGAGACATGTTCAAACTTAATTAGAGTACAGAACATGGTGAAAAGAGACATGTTCAAACCCAATGAGTACACAACATGGTGAAGAGAGACATGTTCAAACCTAATGAGTACAGAACATGGTGAAGAGAGACATCTTCAAACCCAATGAGTACACAACATGGTGAAGAGAGACATGTTCAAACCCAATGAGTTCATAACATGGTGAAAAGAGACATGTTCAAACCCAAGGAGTTCATAACATGGTGAAAACAGAGACATGTTCAAAGACCCAATGAGTTCATAACATGGTG
>JAXRKP010000442.1:280000-282500 GCA_037039925.1 Doris montereyensis | reverse complement strand
ATATTATGTCTTTACCTTGGTGCAAAAAGCGACAACGTCACTGTGGTGTGTGGACGTTTTCAAACAAATATTAAAACTGTCTAGAATATTATTCTAGAACGACGAGCGTAGATCCATAAAGATCTATAACCTGAATCAACATCTAGATCTAGAATATAGATCTATATAGTGCAATTATAGAAATTGATAACAAAATCTATATCTAGCGTCCATCTTAGATGGAATGTAGATGTAGAAATCTAGGTTAAATCTAAATTTAGATGGATCTAGACCTAGTACTTCATTATATTCTTAATTCTTAACTAGGCGTACACGTATATTTTCTAGGTCAAATCTAGATTGCTAGAAGAATCTAAACCTCATAAATAAAATAGGCCTGCCGTTGGTAGAAAATAACAAAACTGGATCTAAATCTAGATAGATTATCTGTATTTAAATAGATCTAGATCTAGATCTAGATAGTATCTATATTTAAATAGATCTAGATCTAGATAGTATCTATATTTAAATAGATCTAAATCTAGATCTCACAGAAAAAGTTCCATAGTCAGGCATACATTATCACTATCCCTTACCCCTCCCCCCCCCCCAAATTAGAGGCAAAACGTTAGGTCCCTCCGGCAGGCAGTTAATCAAAGATCCAAACAATGACATTGACACCGTGTTCCCGAAAAGGGAAATTACTCCTCCAACATCTAACATTTCATTAGATTCCTAATTATAGATTTACACGTCGATTTTCTACATCTAGATCTTAATTCCTCGAAGAAGAGTAATATAAGCCTCACAAATAGTCAAAAATCAGAAAACAAATAAACATAAACACAGAAATGGCACCATGGACTGAGACTGCTAAATTTTAATAAATATCAAAGAAAGAAACCTATATTAATATTATTACTTATCAATATCATATAAATATTAAACCTATGTCGCAATATTTAAAAATAAATGCTGCATTTCTGACAATGTCCTAATATGGGTGTGATGAGCAGCCTTTGGGGAGGGGAGGGGTTAGTTTTTTTTGTTTTTTAAATTCTTTTCTAGTTTAAATTAATTTCATTCTTCTTATAACCGTTTATTCGTATGTTTTGTATCTATTCATTTTTGACTGGCGAAACCTTCACAAATACTGATACATTTTTTTATTTCCTTTGTAGAAAGAACTACTTGTAGAGAAGTTAAGAGCATTACATTGGAAATATTTTATGAAGGAAAACAATTTTCGAACCCAATGATGTATGCACTGTGATGAATTTAACCGGATGTGTAAAAATCTCATTTCCTGTTAGTGTCACAATGAATCTACTTTCATTTCCTCTGACTACTCTATGCATTGGGTGTCAAATGAGACTAGATCTAGATCTGATTCTAACAGAAACTTTAAAATATAATATTGAAACACGAGGCATAATATTTACTACTGATGTTGTGTTCGTTTTGCCATGCTTTGAATAATTGGGAGTTCGGTTTATTCTTTGCACTAGGCAAACGAACATTTTCCAAGAAACCCATTTTTTCAAATTGACTCAGTCTCTATATCTTGTGAAGAAACTGTCAAACTGTTAGGAATAGAGATAGATTATCAATTAAAGTTTTGATGCCCACATAAAGATACTTTGTCGCAAGGCATCTCAACAACTTAATGCGTTGAAGATAATCGGTAGATATCTCTCAAAACTAAACAAGCTAGCTATATTTCATACGTTTATTCTTTTTAACTTTAACTTTTGTCCTTTAGCATGGCACGTCTGTTCGAAATCAAATATAAGGAAATTAGAAAAAATTCAAGAACGGGCTCTTAGATTTATATACAATGACTATAGTAATACATATGAAGGTCTCGGGGTAGCACAAATTCAAACCCTGGAAGTGAAACGAATGCGAGCTATGGCCATTGAAACCTTCAAAATTTTGCCATCTTGTCTCCAAGATTTGAATCATTTAAAAATAGAAGGTATCATTTCAGATATATAAATGTAGTCAATATCCCTAAACCTAGAACCACTGCTTTCGGAAAACAATCATTTAAATATGTTCTGTGGAACAAATTACCTGAACATTTAAGATCTGAAACAAATTTTAATCAATTTAAAAATCGTATTTCGATGTGGAATGGTAAAGATTGTCAGTGTGTCATTTGTTCTATATAATTGTGTATCATATTTATTTGTTAACTGTAGATTTTTAAAAGATTAGATTCTTAATCCCATCTTAGTTAGCATTTTGGTAATATTTTCTATTGAAATGTCGGTGAAAAGCCCATAAGGGTTTATTAAGTTATTTCCCTTTGTGATATATGCATGTCTCTTTTGTAATGACAATGTATAATGTTACCGACAATAAAGAATTTTTTTTAATTGAATTGAATTGCATTACTCGCTCCAGTTCGCGAGAGGCCACTTTCGAGGCCACTTTCGGGAGCCAAGTAACGAACATCTGTGGCTCAATTCTATGATGATGGGGGCTCAATTCTATGGCGATAGAGGGCTCAATAGGG
>JAXRKP010000442.1:267500-272500 GCA_037039925.1 Doris montereyensis | reverse complement strand
AATTTGCCTCAAACATGCACATGCAATACACAAAAATGGTGTTAAAATTTGAGCATTTTCTGTTCAGCGTTTTGAGAGCATATTCTGACTGAATGAAAATGCAATGTCGTAAAGTCTGCAAATATGTATATAGATACAAGCATGGTACCCTTTCAATAGATAAATCAAGAAATGGCAATAGACTAAGAATAGTTTGTAATTAATACTTCTCTTGTGATTAATGTGATATATGAAGCTTCTGATAATTAAAGAAATATATCTGTACAAATCTTTCCTGAATTGTGAAGCAGATGAAGATTAGGGCCAAGAACAAATAAATAAACCAATAGAGTTTTGTTAAGTTTTTTAATAGACACAATCTCATATTGGTTAACACATTTGTCTGGAACAAACAAAGAATTGTATGCAGTCATGTTGCATCAATCTCGATGTCAGTCACTTTATCAGGGTTCTGGAATAAAAGTTAAAATAGCAGGTATACACAGAATCAACAAAAATATTGTCCTCTGTATTTATTGGACTTGGGATCAACACAAATAATTGTGGCTGCATTAAAAATATTGTTTGATATTGATCTGGAATCTAGATCTAGACTATTAAGTCACTACATTGGCAATGCTCCAGGTGTGGTGGTACACCCTAAGATCTGGTGTCCTGTTTGACCCAGAAATGGTTGGCCAGACAGGAATTCCTCGCCAAATTTTCTTAATGGGAATGAAGTGTAAAAAAAGCGGAAGGGGAGATGAAAACCCAGGAACCCCCTATTCCCGGGGGTGTCCCTCCCCCCACCCCCTGATTATGCAAACACCTACTTAAAAATGGTGTGGTAAATTTAACATGAGTATCTTTCCGAGACAGGGAAAAACAACTTTGCAAGATGTTCCAGTGTCAGGATGCAATTTCTCTTTCCTCTTCTGAATGATTAACATCGTTTACTTAGGCAAATGGAAATCTAGATCTAGAGCTCGAATCTAGAAATCTGGATCTAGATCTCTAATATAGATGTAGATCTAGAACTAGATCTAGAAGGTAGATCTTCTAAAATGTTAAAAGTACCATTGTGGCACAAAACATAAGCTAGCTGTAGTAGATCTATTCTAGATCTAGATCTAGATCTAAAAAGTCCGTAAAAATCGAAAGATGGAGGTTTCAGGATATCTTGGATTATTCCATGAGAGCTGTTCATTTGAACTATTCAAACTGATTGAATCTCGCACAAAAACAGAGGTCCATAAAATAGAGATTAAAGATGTAGAGAGATTTACAAAAAACAATCAATGAGAAGTGTTCACATGAACGATACAAACTGTGAATGAGTTGGCAAACGGAAGTGAATATCACACATGACATGGATCTAGGCCTAGGCCCCATGGTAGGCCTCGATCTAGGCCTTTAATCTTATTCTTATCGTCTGACATGGTTTTATTGGTTTACCGAAAATGAAAGCGTCATTTGCAAATACAACATGATGAAAGAAAACACTAATACAAATAATTGTATGCCTAGAACACGGTCTGATGATAGCCAAACTCACTTTTGAAGTTTCAGACAGTTTAGTTTGTGGTTTGGGAGCTTATTCTGAGCGTACAGTTCAGGATTATATATTATTTTATTATAGATGTTGAAATAGGCTCATGAAACACCATAATACCGTTTCTATAAATAACAGATATACCTACATCGATGTTCAACTTGACGGATTTTTCCCAATTCACACACACGGGCGCACACACACACGCACATACACACATACACACAAAATTAAAATCTCTCACACACACTCACACACACACACACACACAGAAAGAGAAGGAGAAGAAGAAAAAAAGCTACTACTATTATAGGTTCACACAGTCATTGATTAAAATATCTTGTTGTGATTTGGAGTATAATTTGTTCAAGCGTTTTTTCTTATACTATACCATAGTTTGTCAATGGATAGTGTGGTTTTTTATGTTTGCTGGTGTATTCTTGTTGCATTTTGTTTAGTTGCTGTTTTTGCCCTGTATTTCGTTTCTGAGCGTTTATGTGTGTGTGTGTGTGTGTGTGTGTGTATGTGTTTGTGTGTGTTTGTGTGCGTGTGGGTGTTGGATTTGACATGGTGAAAAATCAAATGAATATCATATGTTTGTAGTGAATGTTGTTTAAAGCAGTAGTAGACATCTTTGTTAAAATAGCGACATTGTAACATCGCTGAACAACAATGAAGCTTTGGCGCCATCAACCTCTTTCAATAAACTCCTTCAGTCAACTACATTGATCAAACATTATGCTCCCATTAGTCATAAGCAAACAAGGGTAAAACTACCTTGGATGACCTGAGAACTCCGTATTTCCAGCCATAAGCTCTTCTGATTTTGATTTGATTTTTACCCAACATACCTACAACTATCTAGATCTAGAGTGATATCGAAAAAAACTCGAGAAAATGTTTCAATCGTCGTCGGGGTTTGGACCTTTGGGCTGAGAGGCAGAGACCTTAAAATGTTTTGCCTGCGAGGGCAGATAAAAACAGTCAAAATTTTATTTCAATTACCCTAACACTGACTGAGAAGATGGCAGAAAAAAAAAACGTTTATTAGAGGTTAATCAGCCAAATGTGGCAACACCAGTTTGGCTTGGCTTTCACCGACACCGCACGTTGATTTGGCCCAGCACTGAGTGACGTAAGAGACGTTACGCGTCGGTGTGATGTAAACACGCGCACAAGCATTGAAATAGAGGAGAAAAAAAAAATCTGGTCATTTTGACGTTTGTTTTCACAACAAACCTCTTTACATTAACAGCAATGCCAGAGACTGTCGAAAGAGTGAGGGGCTGCTACAACAAGGCCAACCCGTCTGAAGCGTTTGCTTTATGTTATTTTCTCTTAATTTCTTTTCTTCCATTTTTCTTGAAATGTAGTTTTTTTCATACTAAAATTCTATCTTCTCCGTCATTTACCGAACGATTTTGTCATGTTTGGCACACATGTTCCTCTTGTCAATGTTAATAAAATGACGTCGGGTTTTTTTCATATTTTGGAAACTTTTGGAAGGAAAAAAATAAATGAAATTGCCATTTCTGTATATATACACGATAGATTATTACTTTTTTTTTCTTTTCTTTTTTAAACTATCCAAAATATCAAAAACACCCGCCGTCACCCTTTAGAAATTGAATATGAAAAGACGATCTGTACAGGTTTTGGGTGATCTTATTCATAACTAAGTGAGGAGATATATTTTGAAAATTGGGTCAAAATCAAATATGGCGATCGTTTCCATGGCAACCAAGGACGCTACAAACTTTTCAATGATAAAGGATGACTTTATTTTGACAGTTACTCATAATAATATACATACTAAAAGCAAATACCCAAACTTTTAAAAATCACTTCATGAGGCACCTAGCTGTTTAGCTGACACTGGCTCGTTCCAGGCGACATTTGTTTTTGTTTTTGTTTTGTTTTTTGTTGGGGGTTTTTTGTGTGTGAATTGCTGACATTTTCACATATTATCATTTGCAAGAGGGATATCACTACTTAGCGTTCCAGGAAAAGTATATACCAGGGTATTGGAAATGAGACTAAGGAAAAGAGTAGAGAATCAGATTGAAGAGCATCAGAGTGGATTTAAACCAGGAAGAAGTGTGCAGGACCACATATTTACAATTAGACAAATAATAGAAAAATTCCTTGAGAGAAACATTGACTTGCACCTGTGTTTTATTGACTTAGAAAAGGCATTTGACACTGTGAGGAGGGACGAACTATGGCATTCCTTAAAAGAACACAATGTAGAGCAAAATTTAATAGAAGCCATTCAAAGTTTTTACAATAAACCAACATGTGCAGTGAGAGTAGCTGGAAACATATTTGCAGAATTTGATGTAGATATAGGAGTAAGACAGGGTTGTATCCTAAGTCCTTCTTTGTTTATCATATTTATGGACTCAGTCGCAAAGGCATCCTCAAAAATGAAGAAAATGAATGTAGGTATGTGGAAGCTCAAACCAGTAAATGTATCAATGCTTTCATTTGCCGATAATTTAGTTCTGTTTGAAAATCAGAAAGTGACCTTCAGTCGAATATCAGCATTATGAACAATGAACTAAATAAAAGAGGAATGAAAGTAAATGCAAAGAAACTAAAATAATGCTAGTAACTAGGGAAGCTAAAACACAAAATCTTAAATTGGGCAAAGAGAATTAAGAACAAGTTCAAAGCTACAATTACCTAGGAGTCATGATTAACTCAGAGGGAAAACTAAGAGAAGAAATCAGCCAGAGAATCAAAAAGGCAAGTGCAATATTATATAACCTTCTAGGAAAGGCATTTGTAGGTAAGCAAGAATTTTCCAAAAAAAAAAATGGCAGTATACAATACAGTTTATTGCCCTACCCTCCTCTATGGCAGTGAAACTTGGACTTTAGACAGTAGAGAATACAGTAGAGTGCAGACAGTCGAAATGAAATATCTAAGAAGAGTAGTAGAAAAACTAAAAGAGCAGACAAAATCAGAAACACAACAATAAGAGATCAAACCAAAGCAGACGGCATAAAAACTAAGACAGAAATAAATCAATTGAGATAGTTTGGGCATGTTAACAGAATGCATGACCATAAAATAGCTAAATCAGTATGCAGTACTAAAGCCCAAGGTAAAAGACCAAAAGGCAGACCTCGGAGAAAGTGGGAAAAAGATTTAAAAGAGGCATTGAAACATGATAGAAATTTAACTTTTTGGAAGGAAACAGAAAATGCCATGACAGGGCATCCTGAGAAAGATCATCTGGGACATCTGAACCCATACACCGAAAGGTAGAATGGGAACTGATAATGAAAGAAAGAAAGAGATCATTTGCCATGTACATTCACTTTTGGTAAGAACAACAAACAAAAAACTTTTTTTTAAATAGAGGATATTTAAGTCCGTATCCCGACAAAATGCAGGCTCACCAACTTTACATCATTTATCCCCCAGCAGGTCATTTCACTCACATTCCTTTTCAACTCCCTGG
>JAXRKP010000442.1:205000-265000 GCA_037039925.1 Doris montereyensis | reverse complement strand
TTTGCTGACACTTTGCTTTCATTCATTTGTTAGGTCAGGGCATCAATATCTCAAGTCACACGGGGCAGTTTTACTGACAGTCATCAATGTCTCAAGTCATTCCAGGCAGTTTCGTTGACACTTTGCTTTCATTCATTTGTTAGGTCAGGGCATCAACTTCGAAATTTGCCATTGTTAGACATATTATTATGATAATGCAGAAATGTGTTTGACATAAATCGAATCTTGAAAAGCAGGAATAAATTAGTGATCTATGATATTTGGTTGATCAGTGTGGATTGTTGTGTTAAAGCACTTTCAATTTTAAAAAATATTTTTTATGATTGCAGCGCCTGTATACATTTTTGTAGCATCAACACATCTTGAGGTGTCCCAATGATCTATTTTAAGGGCAACCTGGATGTCTTTTTCCAAAATACACATCGGATATCCCATGATCTACCCGAGTTGTCCAATGACCTGCCCGAGTTGTCCAATGGCCTGCCCGAGTTGTCCAATGGTCTGCCCGAGTTATCCGATGGCCTGACATTGTCCAATGGTCTTGAGTTGTCCGATGGCCTAAAGTTGTCCAATGGTATGAGTTGTCCGATGGCCTTGGTCGAGTTCTCCGATGGCCTGGAGTTGTCCAATAGCCTTCCAGAGTTATCCGATGGTCTTTGAGTTGTCCGATGACCTTCCCGAGTTGTCCAATTGTCTTCCCGAGTTGTCCGATGGCCTACCCGAGTTGTCCAATTGTCTTCCCGAGTTGTCCGATGGCTTTGAGTTGTCCCGATGGCCTACCCGAGTTTCCAATGGCCTGCCAGAGTTATCCCAGATGGTCTGCCCGAGTTGTCCCGATGACCTGCCCGAGTTGTCCAATTGTCTTCCCGAGTTGTCCGATGGCCTACCTGAGTTGTCCGATGGCCTACCCGAGTTGTCCAATGGCCTGCCCGAGTTGTCCAATGGTCTGCCCGAGTTGTCCGATGGCCTGCCCGAGTTGTCCTATGGTCTGCCCGAGTTGTCCAATGGCCTTTCCGAGTTGTCCAATGGTCTGCCCGAGTTGTCCAATGGTCTGCCCGAGTTGTCCAATGGCCTGCCCGAATTGTCCGATGGCCTGTCCGAGTTGTCCGATGGTCTGTCCGAGTTGTCCAATGGTCTTCCCGAGTTGTCCTATGGTCTGCCCGAGTTGTCCGATGGCCTGCCCGAGTTGTCCGATTGTCCGATGGTCTGCCCGAGTTGTCCAATGGTCTGCCCGAGTTGTCCGATGGTCTGTCCGAGTTGTCCAATGGCCTTCCCGAGTTGTCCGATGGCCTGCCTGAGTTGTCCGATGGTCTGCCCGAGTTTTCGGTCTGCCCGAGTTATCCAATGGTCTTCCCGAGTTATCTAATGGTCTGCCCGAGTTGTCCGATGGCCTGCCCGAGTTGTCCGATGGTCTGCCCGAGTTGTCCAATGGTCTGCCCGAGATGGCCTCCGATGGCCTGCCCGAGTTGTCCGATGGTCTGCCCGAGTTGTCCAATGGTCTGCCCGAGTTGTCCGATGGCCTGCCCGAGTTGTCCGATGGCCTGCCCGAGTGCCGATCGAGTTGTCCGATGGCCTGCCCAAGTTGTCCGATGGCCTGCCCGAGTTGATGCCAAACAACCAGTTTTTCACGGGGGTACCAGCAGTTTCAAATTGCTCTCCGAAATGTTTTCCCCTGGATGCTACTCAGAATAGCAGCAGACGATATGAAGCACATGGATTGGCCAAACACTTGGACACCATTGAAGTTGCTCTAATGTGTGAACTTTGGAATGACATTTTGAAGCGCTTCAACTTCAACCGCAGTAACAAGTTGCTACAAAGTCTCACCATCAAATTAACGCCAGCTATTGCTTTTCTGAATAACTCAATGTAATTCTTCCATGAATGCCGAGAGAGGTTTGACGATAATGAGCGTCATGCACGTGATCGTTGTGACAGCAGCATAATTATTATTCAAATCTGAAAGCCGGCGTATTCCCAAGCGTACAATGGAGGATGTCGGGCCAGCAACGGTTAGTTTAAAATCACACCCGTTGTTTTTATGTCATCGTTTATCAACTGATAAGTGCATTGCAAAAACAACTTATTGAGGCATATTCCAAGGTGCTGTTAGAGGTCTGGTGTTTTGATTAGTTTTGACTGAGTATAACTCCATTCCTGATGGAAATATCGATATTAATATTTCAAGATTTCTTCTGTATTCAAATGACTTGTCTTCTGACTTTCCATCAGAAATTCGTCAATCTATGTTGGTAGATGCATAAAGTGAAATTGCACCAACTGGGAGTGCTCAGGGATGTTTCAAATCGAGGCCACACTACTGGAATTCATCATGCATTTCCAAACACGGAACTAGCACTCCAAACGTATTTATCTCTAAGTCTAATGGCTATGAACTGCTCAAAGAAACGGTCTTTTTCGCAACTAAAAATAATCAAATATGTTAAATGATCAGCGATGGGCCAACACTATCTTGGTTTACTGGCACTGGCACATCACTGCATTGAAAGCGATTTGCTTCGTACGATTAACTTTAAACACGAAATTACTGACGAATTTGCAGTCGCAAAAGCGCATAAAGTTGTAATTGTAATCTTATAGTCCATGTAATTACTGTGTTGTAAAAAAATAAGTTGTTCTGATTTTTTTGGGTAACAAATTTCTGTTACTAAAATAACATTCTTTCTTTTATCGATGTGCACAAGATAGTTGTGCCATCTATCAAATTATACCTTTGGGCCAGATTAAGGCTATGCTGTCTCTGGCTAGGAAAATGTCTCTCATTCTTCTCTCTCTCTCTCTCTCTCTCTCTCTCTCTCTCTCTCTCTCTCTCTCTCTCTCTCTCTCTCTCTCTCTCTCTCTCTCTCTCTCTCTCTCTCTCTCTCTCTGTCTGTCTGTCTGCCTGTCTGTCTCTCTCACTCTCATGGGGTCTGTCTATTTCTTCTGTCTGTCTGTCTCTCTCTCTCTCTCTCTAAAATATATTATATCTTATATCTATATATAACATATATATATATTTGTTTTTCTCTCTGTCACTCTTTGTTCCCATTCTCTGTTCGTCTGTCTCTATTTCTGTCTCTGTCTGTCTATCTGTTTGGAACGTATTTTCTTGAAAATAAAATATAATTTATTATCTATTTTTTTTTCATCTAAATTAAGTCTAAATGAACAAATTTAATGAACACGTAAATCGGTAAACTGAAAAATTAAGAAACAACTCAACAGTTCTTTGTAAACTCTTTTATATATTATTTTCAATCTCTACTCGAGCTTTAATAGATCTATTAAAGAGCTAGAACTAGGTCTAGGTATTGTATCCCAAAGTGAACAATCGGACATCGTCAATGCGCTCATTTCGGCCGAAGTCTGATTTACACCATTAAACCACCTATTAGAGTTGCTTCCCTTGTAGATGTATTTAAAATTGTGTACGTTTCCTGTGAAAGCCACGAAAAACGTAACTAAAGTTCGTTCTCGACGTTTGTGTTCTAAAGACAGGTAAACAATGAAAATGTTTTAATTTTGTTTTATGTGCCTTTATGGAAATGCCAATTGATTTTTAGCGTCCAATTGATTTTCAGAGGACTAGCGTGGCTGACAATGAATCTAGATCTAGATCTTAATCTATAGTAACATGAATCAAAGATTTGCTTCTTGTGAACTTATTTTTCCTTTTTATAGAGATGGCGAATTTTTATAGACTAAAAATAGATCTTAGATCTAGATCCATATTCTAGATCTAATCTAAAATCTAGATTCTCAAGATCTTAATCTCTCCCCTCTCTAAAATCTAGATATCTCAAAGTGTGTTCCCAAATCATTCTTATTCTTCATCTTTTTTAGGCTGCTCTTATTGGCCCAATAAATTACTCCTGGACTAGCTGTAGGCCTACTGTCAATTGTTTCATAGATCCATAAGCATTTATAACAGTGTAAATTAATCTAATACATACAGTGGTTTATTGGCTAGAAACTGAACAAACATATGTTCATATAGTAGGCATCTTTTTTAAAGGCATAGTGCCAGTTCCATTTGTAATTACTAATTTAATTGATTATTAGCTCTTTTTCTTCAGATTGTCATCTCTCTGCTCAAGGATGTAAAAAATTCCAAGTGAAGACAAATCGTTCCATAAAATAATGCATAGTTTAAAAGATCTGAATAAATCTAGATTATATAGAACAATGAGTATGGGTATGGTAGGGGATTTGGAATCTAGATGCTAATGTTCCCTTTTTCTTTGTCATCTCTCTGTATGATGTAAAAAAACAAAGAGTATAGTTCAAGATTTAAATAAATCTAGATTATATCAAACTAGATGCGTGTTCCCCAAGGCTAAGTAGTTTTTTCCGTTTTCATTCACGGCACGATTTGTCGATTTATCTAATTTTCTGTCCTATTCACTTTGCCCCCTCTCCTCTATACAACGTAGTTGCATAATATAGCTTACACCATTGGAAAGCTCTATTCAAGCCCTTTCCAACCATGTGTGTTGTGATTATAGGATACAATGTGCTCTCACACTCTACTAAATGAGGGTGGTCAGACGCGAGGATTCGCCAGTGGTGAGCCGGCGAAAAACTAGCTCGCCAGACATCCCTATCTCTTTCTTTGTGTTATGCGATAGCTCAATGAATGATTGTAGGCTCTGATTGGTCGAATCAGATGTGCTAAAGATATAATGCGTTACAATGATACTCATTATTCCCGCCGATGTTAAAAGTTAAGAGCTCATCCGAGGTGATTAAAGTTTTAAAATTCTCTGTACAGTCATTTACGTAAGAAACTCAGAGAAAACTAGCCCACCATAAGAAAGCTCATACAATTTTGCATTAGAAACTACTAGTGTCATTAAATTTTGACTTTGCCAGTTACTGCGACAAAACTTTGTTTTTAAAATGCGTCCTCAGCCAAAACTCGGCATGGCCTTCTAACTAAAGCTAGTAGCGGGACTGACCAGTCGCTTGGCTCGGCTGCATGTGCCGATTCAGTGATACAAATTATGCCGTTTTTGCATTTTTACATTTTCTACATCGATAAAAAGCTGTCTTGTAGTTTTCGAAGAGTTGTGAAAAAAATTGGGCTTGTTCAATATAATGATGACTTCAAGTTTGAGAAGTTTTTTGTGAGTGATCATTTTTGCGAGATATAGAAGGTTAAACTTGGTGTTTTGGCCCATTTGAAAAATGTTATAAATTTTCGAAAATTAAAAATTCTTCACTTCGTTTAATATTGTCCTTTAAGAAATTATTTTGGTATCATATTTCTCAAGTAATAACATTCTTTCCAGTGGTTGCAATTGTTTTTATTGCTTACACTTGAGAGTTCGGTTTGGATTACCTACTACGAGGACGTTCCACTACAACTATGATGGCGAAGTGAACTTGAACTTTGTTCCAATCTGAGAGAGGCAGTCAATGCACAAATCTTTTCTTACTTCTTTATCAGTTAAGTTCCCATTCTACCTTTTGGTGTATGGCTTCAGGTGCCTGAGATGATCTTTCTCCAGCATGCTCTGTCCTGACATTTTCTGTTTCCTCCCAAAAAAGTTAAATTTCTATCATGTTTCAATGCCTCTTTTATATCTTCTTCCCACTTTCTCTGAGGTCTGCCTTTTGATCTTTTACCTTCCAGAGGCTTTATCACTGTATACTGATTTAGCTTCTATTGTCATTCATTCTGTTAACATGCCCAAACCATCTCAATTCATTTATTTCTATCTTAATTTTTATGCCATCTGCTTTGGTTTGATCTCTTATTGTTGTGTTTCTGATTTTGTCTGCTCTTTTAGTTTTCCCTATTTACTACTCTTCTTAGATATTTCATTTCAGCCGCCTGTACTCTACTGTCTAAGGTCCATGTTTCGCTGCCATAGAGGAGAGTAGGACAATTAACTGTGTTGTATACTACTGCCATTTTGGTTTTGTTGACAATTCTTGTTTACCTACAACTGCCTTTCCTAGATGGTTATAAATATATTGCACTTGCCTTTTTGATTCTCTGGCTGATTTCTTCTTTTAGTTTTCCCTCTGAGTTAATCATCACTCCTAGGTAATTGTAGCTGTGAACTTATTCTAAATTCTCCCTGCCAAAATTAAAAATTTTGTGTTTTAGCTTCCCTAGTTATTAGTATTGTTTTGAGTTTCTTTGCATTTACTCTCATTCCTCTTTTATTTAGTTCATGTTCATAATGTTGATTTTCGACTGAAGGTCACTTTCTGTTTTTCCAAACAGAACTGAATCATCGGCAAATGAAAGCATTGTTACATTTAGTGGTTTAAGCTTCCACATACCTACATTCATTTTCTTTATTTTGAGAATGCTTTTGCGACTGAATCCATAAATGTAACAAAAGAGGACTTAGGATACAACCCTGTCTTGCGGACATTTAGGCGGTCACTACTGTATATATATATAGGCCTAGTAGTTTGTCTGCCTCTCTCCTTGGTTTTTAAACATTTCTGGATAAACTTGATTTGCTCCTGGGGCTTTCCTAATTTCACTTTTCTTATAGCTGTATGGATTTCTTCCATTGATAGATCTACATCTTCAGCTGTCTCCTCTGGATTACTTGTTACTCTTACTAAGTGATCTGTACTCCTTGTTTCATATGTTCTGGAGGGATTGTGCAATTGTTGAAAATACTTTCTCCATGTTTCCATGATTTTGATGTTTTCTTTCATTATTTCTCCTTCAGCGTTTTTAATTTGTCGTATTGGGCATGCTTTGCTCTTCATTGCCAACCAGAGCAGCTTTTTGATTTCCTTGATAGCTTTCTTGAAGTCTTTGTCTGAAACTCTTCCCATTTTTCCTGTTTTGCTTTCCTTTCCTCTTTGGCGATAGTTCTTTTAGTCACATAATCTATCCTATCCTCTGGTCTCTTTGTTTGAAAGTATTTCTTCCAGGCATCCTTCTTTTCTTTGATCTTAGTCTTGACATTCTCATTCCACCATGCTGTTCTTTTCCTTTCTCCTTTAATTTGTTTCCTACCACAGACCTCTTCAGTACAAATGAGGAGTGTATATTTATACATTTGCCACTTTTCTTCTATTGTGCTATCATTCAGATCCATCTGTCTTTCACTAATCAAGCTTTTTATCCTAGATTGATACCTGTTTTACTATTGGTTTATGTTTAGTTCCTCTATTTTGAGTTTAATAGTAGCTATCTTCTCTTTCCTATTCTGTTTGTTTTCTTCAGTCAGTAATCTCATTTTGGCAATCACTAGGTGATGATCACTTTAAGTATTTCTGCTCTTCTATTTACTCTTGCATCCAATGTACTGTAAAAAAGGAGCTGCTAACTATTATGTAGTCTTATCAGTGACTTTTCACACCTGTCTTCATTTACTCTTATCTATTTGTGAATATCTTTAAGAGGAAAACAAGTGTTGGCTATTTTCATGTTATTCTTTAGGCAAAAATCTATTAGTCTCTCTCCATTGGGAGAAGTTGTAGTCTCCTCTCCTGACGTTTCTACATTGTTGCCTGCTCTAGTGTTTAAATTTTATAAAAGCATTAGTTCCTGTATGTGTTTAAGATTCTCTGCAGCTATTTGTAAATCGTTTTCGAAGATATCTTTTTCTTCTTTACTGGCGTCTTCATTTGGTCCATAAGCTATTAATAATTTAATTTCTTTTCCTTTTGGTTTAATATTTACATGTAATGGCTAACTTTGTGGTAGCTTTTCATGCCTTTTATACACTAGGAGGCCTACTTCTGCTCTAGCTCTATCTTTGACATCCACTCCTGAGATGATTAAAATATGATTTGGCCCTACATTTTCTATTCCTTGTCCTTTTTCCTTTGTTTCTGTAATGGCCAAAATGCCCACTTTGAATCGTTCCATTTCTTCAACTAATTCTAACTCTTTACCATTCATTGCCCTAACATTCCATGTTCCAAAAATCACAGTCCGTGTTTGTTTCCATGTTCGTCGTTGAAAGGTCAAGCCGGGTATATCACATTTATTTCTCTGAATCAGTTTAGTTTTTGATAAGCAGGGGATTTAATTAGCCCACTGTACCCTAGGTAGATGGTGGAGCTGCCAACTTGAGGCCCCCTGCCAGGCCTTGTTATTTTCTGTCAGGGTTAACTCCCTCTTTGGTCAGTCAAGACCAACCTGCAAGGCAGCAGGTTGTTTTCTATCAGGGTTAACTACCTTTAGCCTTTGGTCAGCCAAGAACCGCCTGCGAGGCAGCAGGAGACTCATGGATGACGGGATCACCTACTCCCCGTGCAGGTGCTTACCTGTCCACTGCCCGGAATGGAAAAATCAACAGGTGTTATTATTGTAAAATTTTGTATATATATATGTACTTTTTCCGTCAAAACTGTTGTGTTTTTTGTTGTTTTTTTTCTCTCTAGTATTTCTTTCTTTTTCCAGGTCCTCTCTTCAACCTGGGTGCCACTCCTTCCTCGTATTGCTTTATTCCCTCAATAGCACTTTATCTTTTAATACCTTAAACTTAAATTGGTTTTCAGAGAGAATCATGACGACAGAAAAGACATCCAACCCTATGGAGCCATTCCTGTTACAGTTGAAAGGCGCCCAGGATGCTGGAGCTGCCAACATTTTGATTCAGGCCATGGCCACCCCCAACGTCTACGTTTTTGGAGAATTTCTAGATCTGCCTAACGTTCAAGAGGTAGACTTTTTACAAGTTTGTCATCACATATTTATGTACCGATATCTAAAATGATAATAATAATAATAATAATCTTTATTGTCCATCAACTGGCCGTTCTTCTTTCAGTTTTTCATAACTCAGACAAGTGAGTGATGTAGAAACATTTGATCACACCCATAACATTAATGTAATCTGCTCCTCTGAACAGTTACCAATTCTGTGGTTGTAAACATATTTAGCTAAAACTAAATTGTTGTTTAGGTACCATGTTGGCATCACCATGCATCGTCTGGCTTGAAGCCCTGAAATACATTAGAGATGGTGACAAGTAGCTACATTTTATATTGACAGTTACCCAGAAGATATTACAGTGGATGCTGCATATGTTAACGTTGCATAAGTCCGTTTTTATCAAAGTTCATGTGTTTTTTTATATGTGGTGCCATCCCAAACACATTTTTTAGTTAATAAAAACAGTTTACGTCAACATTGACTTTTAGTAACATGCCTTTCAAGTCCGTTGGATCTTTTTTCACTGTCGGCAGAAGGTAAAATGAATAAAAATTTGATTGGATAAGTCGATGTTTCGATTTCGATGGCATCCACGGCTGTTGACCCCACAGCTAGAGAACACGAGCAATACTAATGTATTTAACGCTCCCTCACTCTACATCCACATATTCAATTCGCGCAAGTTAATCAAATCCGCTCAGGTGTTGGCATATGTGGTTGGCCATGTGGCCTGTTGTCAATCATACCCAGTTGTGATTGTGTAACGGTCAGAGTGAAAATGGGGGAGGTGGGTGCCGGCCACCAGTAACTATAAAATCTAATATTATGTCGTGTGGGTCGCATCATATTGTCAGCGTTGAGATGTAACTATTGCGACTGGGGGGGTGAGAATATTATGCCTTCTTCTTTGTACAACACGCTGTGTAATATAGTATGTAACACATCATACAATGTTGACGTTGTACCACTTGTACGATGCAGGTAGAAAGGTTAGGAGATGTGTGTGTGTGTGTGGGGGGGGGGGTAGAAAGAAGATGGAGGTGCCAAGGATCTTACACTTCTTTCCCAGTCTCCGTGAATTGAGCCAGAGATCTAATCGCATGCATGGTCTAACTCTTTCTAATACTACTCCATTATAGCCACTTCTCTCTTTCACTTGAAATTCTACCACTGCGCTCAAGCACTCGAGCAAGAAAAATAACGAAAACAATAACACATGCATGTGAGCACACGTCAGCAGTCAGTAATTAGTATTCCCAAGACCATTATGATGAAAATCCTGTCTGGGGAGATAACTGAGCAATTGCTTAAGTCAATCTTTTATAATAGGTCCCTCGAACATCGACTTATGCGGCATCCACTGTATCAGTCTTATTAAAGATGCTGCTCACATTCTTTTCTGTAAATATTTATGTGTATGATACGTGTATGAGTTGGCAAACCAGCAGCATTTATTTCATATACACAACAACTGCTGGATTCGGTCCGTGTGACTGATGTTATAGATGTGTTCACTTCATTAGTTGATTAGCATCTATTGGATTATGTCCCTTTACTTGTATCTATGTCATAGTACTTTTACACCCAATGCTCAATGAGTTTAAGATCAGCAACATGCTTTCTCTCGGCTCAAAGAGAAATGAAAGTCAATGGCCTAAAATACCATAAAAGTGATTGGCTGGTTACATTGAGGAAAAGTAAAACTAGAATATGTCGGTTAAAGAAGTGTAAAATTGATTAATATTAGACTGGATTTTTATCCCAAGCTTTTCTTGTTTTCAAAATTTAAATGTAGCTGTGATTAATAAAGGTAATCATTACAGATACAAAAACACTCAGAAGCTAAAACTAAATGCAGATTTTTGCTTTTCTCTTAGTTTTCCTCCTCTCCACGAAATATTATCATTAATTCAGCATAGTATTCATTAGACAAATGCAAGATTGTCATAGGTTAAATTCAACAGTGTATAATATAGAAAACTATAGATTGTCATTAGGTTATATTTAACAGTGAATTATGTGGAAAACTATAGATTGTCATTAGGTTAGATTTAACAGTTTAAAAACTATAGATTGTCATTAGGTTAGATTTAACAGTGAATTATGAAAACTATAGATTGTCATTAGGTTAGATTTAACAGTGAATTATGTGGAAAACTATAGATTGTCATTAGGTTAGATTTAACAGTGAATTATGTGGAAAACTATAGATTGTCATTAGGTTAGATTTAACAGTGAATTATGTGGAAAACTATAGATTGTCATTAGGTTAGATTTAACAGTGAATTATGAAAAACTATAGATTGTCATTAGGTTAGATTTAACAGTGAATTATGATATAGATTGTCATTAGGTTAAAACAGATTTAACAGTTAGATTTATTTATGTGGAAAACTATAGATTGTCATTAGGTTAGATTTAACAGTGAATTATGTGGAAAACTATAGATTGTCATTAGGTTAGATTTAACAGTGAATTATGTGGAAAACTATAGATTGTCATTAGGTTAGATTTAACAGTGAATTATGTGGAAAACTATATGATATGTTTATTAGGTTAGATTTAACAGTGAATTATGTGGAAAACTATAGATTGTCATTAGGTTAGGTTTAACAGTGAATTATGTGGAAAACTATAGATTGTCATTAGGTTAGATTTAACAGTGAATTATGTGATATTTGTCATTAGGTTAGATTTAACAGTGAATTATGTGGAAAACTATGCTCTGATATTCTGTTTACGTACTGTTAGATATTTCATGAATTTTTTATAGTATATTTTCACTTTTCGTCTTTCAACCAGCTACAGGACCTCATGCATCTATATTTCAACTTTTAAACGTGTTTGCATATGGCACGTACAAAGATTACAGAGGTAAAGATATTGATATTTATATATGTTAATTATTGTCACTACAGAACATTTTTACCAAGAAACTATAGTTTGTTTTCATTTTTTATTAATTCTTTTCTTTATTTTTGTTGAGTGTTTTTCTTTCTTTCCGTCTCTTGTTTTCCATAGGAACGAAAGTTGGGTGGGACGCTACGTATCCTTGCTTCTCTCTTTCCTTTTTTCTTTATCAGTTCCCATTCTACCTTTCGGTGTATGGATTCAGATGCCCAAAATGATCTTTCACCAGGATGCTCTGATCCTGGCATTTTCTGTTTCCTTCCAAAAAGTTAAATTTCTATGCTGTAATGCCTCTTTTATATCTTCTTCCCACTTTCTCTGAGGTCTGCCTTTTGGTCTTTTACCTTGGACTTACGCACTGTATACTGATTTAGCTATTCTATTGTCATTCGATTCTGTTTACATGCCCAAAACTATCTCAATTGATATATTTCTATCTTAGTGTTTATGCCATCTGCTAGATTTGATCTCTTATTGTTGTCTTACTCAATATGCTGTGTACATTTATACTTATTTCCCTTGTGGGCATCGTTGACTGCTGCTGGTAGCTCCTACTTCTTTCCTTTCACTTATCTTTTATCTTGCTGTATCTCTTAATTCCTCCTGAGATCACTGCATATATATATATATATATATGGTGGATGGTGAAAATTTCAAAGAAACAAACAAATCTATTTTCTTTTTATTCTTTTTTTTCTACTTCTGTTTTCTTTTTCTTTCTTTTTTACTTGAACGCTATTGGAGGGTATTTGTTTTTTTTTTTTAATTTATAAAGTATTTAAATAGAAAAGTATCACTCTGGTGGTATAATTACAATCACCATCAATTTGGTTTTCATTCATTATTTTTTCAGCCAGTATGTCTCAGCTGCCAGATTTAAGCCCTGCCCAATTAACAAAACTACGACACCTCACAGTTGTATCCCTTGGCTACAAGGAGTAAGGTAAGATTTGGTTATGTTTTAGATAGGAAACTTTATTAAGAGAAATCAGAAATGTGAAAGTAGAGGTACATGATGCATGTGCAACCAACATTGTGCTACATATACGACCCGTTTTTTGTTGGGTCTTTTTTCTTTCTTTCATGTTAGTAGTGTTAGTTTTAGTTTAAGGGCATTTTTTTTTTCCTTGTTTGTTAGTTTTTCTTTAACAAAATACTTTTTAAAGTTAATTTTTGTTTCTCTTTTTTTTGGAGTTCTAAGCTGGCTTTGTTTGTTTTGGTTTTTGTTGGGTTTTTTGTTGATTTTGTTATGAAAATTTCTGAAGGGGTGCTTTGTTTTTTTGCTTTGTTTGTCTTTTGCTTACAAATTTATGAGTTTCAATGTATTTCTAAAGAATATTTTGTCCATTTCATCCACAGTGCATTCCATATTCTGTTCTTCTGGAGGAGTTGGCCATTGAAAATGTCAGAAATCTAGAGGTGAGTCAGCTTTGTCAAAATACTCCAGTGTGTGCGTTTTGACTTATATTTTCAATTGCCGTACTATGCAGTGATCTCAGCTTGTAAAATTAGAGGACAGGAATAATTAGTTCAAACCCAGGTTTTAGAATAGACATTGCTCGGATGCCCTTTTTCCGTATTTATACGGAAATCCGTTACATTTTGAAACTCTCCGTATGTCCCGTACGTTTCGAAATTCTCTGTATGTCCCGCCCGTTGAAATTCTCCGTGCCTCGATTTATTTCCGTCCGAAACTCAGAAAAATGTATAAGGAATTTTTATCCGGCGATCATTTTATACCCGCTGCCGATCCATCCGGTTCCCGAGCCTATAAAAACTATTTGACCTGATATTCATACTTTTCTCATCACTGGTTCGAATTTTCATTGTTCATTAATACAAAGGAGCCACAGTGGAGTGAAGTCAAGGTGAAATATGACAATAAGTGACAACTCCACTAATAAAGACAGAACAAACACGTGACGTTTGGGTATAACCCCTCCGTCAGACAACAAACGAGAAATATCTAGATCTAAGTACTACCTCAGGCACCACACAATGCGACAATCAGTAGTAAAACAGTGAAAACTTTTGATAGAGGAGTGAAAAATAATTTCAAAGAATGGCTTCAAGAAGAGGTCACTGATGGAGGATATTTTTCTGACTTCTTCCGAAAAATAAAAGACTTGATTTGTCTATTGCATGGTATGTGAGGACAAAATAAATTATAGTAGCAATGGCAAGAAAGCTCTGGCTTTGCACGTGAATCGAGGCTCCTCACTTAAACAAAGCGAAAAGTTAAAAAAACTGAACAAAAAAACCCAATCCCCGCTGGCTGCTATGTTTTAAAATTTGAAAAAAAACTTGACCTTATTTCACTTGCTTCCTATCACGAAAAAGTTCAGTATTTTTCATCGTGACCAGAAGGCATTCCCGATTGCTACGCTCACTTACACTTTGATAGAGGAATAGAACATTTTTTTTAAATGCATTGAGCGTTCCAGAGTCTTAAATCTTTTTGTCTCATCTAATTCTTCAGAAATATTTTAGATTGATCTCTAGGGTATACATTTTCTCAACAAGATGAATATTTCTACAAAATAGCCACGTTCTCTGTTGACTTAGGTAACGTAAAGAAATTTTTAAGCTTGCAGGTTTATTTACTTCGTATCTTATGTTAACCTTTGTTTCCCTAAGACCTCTTCATAGAAGTGAGTTGTGCCAACATTCTCCACAGAAAACTTGACCATTATTTACATTTGCTCCCATAGGACCTCATCATAGAAGTGATTTATGCCGACATAATCCATGGGAAACTTGACCAAAAGAACCAACAGCTGGAAGTCGATTATGTCATTGGTCGAGATATCCAGGACAAACGCTTACACACATTGCAGATGTTTTAAAACGATGGTAGGTGTCAAGAATACAAACTCAGGTCATGCAATTATAACTGATAATAAATGTGAGACTTTGATGAAATGTCTTGTGTTCAAAATTAAATATTCTGATGTTGACACAAATTAGTTCATACTCGTATTTTCATACAATCAGATGCACACTGAATGTGTCCTTACTCTCCAGGTGCCTTCCTCGACTTAGCTGATTACATCTAGAAGACACAATTTGGGATATAATTAACAGCTGAGGGCTCTGATCTTGAGTCCAAAAGTGATGAATATGCTAGTTTAAGCTAGATCTAAACGGGGCATGGGAAGTCTTGATAAGTCAATAGTCTCAATTGCCTCAGCTCCACTAAAGATCAACAGAACAAAGCCAGCATGGCAGAGGTTGATGTCAGAACGGTAGAAATGACAATATTCCATTCTAACTGAACCCCTGAATCTATTTTCTATATGACGTACAAAGGACAATGGATGGTGTGTTGAGCGGATGTAAAATATAGTGACTATAACTAATTGGACTTTGTTGGGTTTTTTGAAAATTAATTTTCCAGGTGCAACAGTTGTGAAGGCGTCCTAAACAGCATTGAGGAACAAATCCACAAAGCAAATAAAATGTTGTTGCAGGATCATCACGATCAACAGAACAAACAGATGAAAACACAAAGCAAATCTGGAGAAACAGGTAACACTTGTTGTCGTTGTTAATATAACACATCAGTTGTTGTTGAAATGTATGACAGGTGCTCTATCTTTCTCTGTCTGTTCTTTATCAGTATTTTATGTTTTTGTACTGAAAATTTATTATTTCATTGTTTCTGTATCGTTCAAAAGTGTTTTTGATATTCAAAAAATGACCTGTGGTCAGAGGGTCATAGCATTCAAAACCGTATGTTTAGATTACAAAATTCAAAGACATACAATTACTGAAATAGAGAGCAAACCACTCCCTGAAAGTTTGGTATATTTATTTCAATATTAAGCTGGAAGAATTTGTTTCCTTCTTAAAGGCCTGAAAGGCTTAGCATAGAAAGGTTTCAATTTTTAGGAAAGCGCTAGCACTCTAACGAGTTAAAACTGCCGGATATAGTATATCGTTACTATTCTCTCTCTCTTGCTTTTATTTCTTCTTATTCAGGTGGCAAATACCAAGAAGACAATCAAAACGTCACAGCAGTCTGACAGTCATGAAGCCATGGTGGTGACAGAAAGTCGAAACGATATGCCGGATGACAAGATGGGCAAGAAGAACCCCAAAGCAAAAGGGTGAACTTATTAGCTCATGTTGATCTGATTTTTAAACAAATTTGATTTACCCACATCCACAACTAAAGTGATCTCGTGGTTTTTTGGTAGGATTTTTAATTTTTGTTTGGACTGCCCTGTAAACAGCCAAGAGATCTTTAACGTGCACAGAGTGTTGTGATATGCACACGGGACCTCATTTACTTTGTCTGTCTCTGATGGGACTAGGTGTCGATCCGCCTACCTGGACTAGGTTGGGTAGATTTTGCTAAGAAAAAAAAACGTGAGAAAATTGTTCAACTCTTGGCGCCCAACCTACTACCAGTTGGTTGAGCGGCCGACACCTTGCCTCTAGACCACCAACTCCCCTCACATTGATTCATCCCAGATCACTTTTTGGTTCAGTTCACTGATAACTGGGCTGACTATTTTGACTTTATGATCTTTCTCATGCTGAGAATATAACTAGAATAGCTTCATCTTCAATATTTCTCTGTATAGACATATATATGACATTGAGGATTTTATGTTGATACGTGGTAAATATTGGCACACTTTAAGAAGGTGAGGAGGTAAACAAATGATAAAGTAGTTGTAGTATTAGAACGCGAAAGTCTTGTTTTCATTGAGTATGAGTTTGTACATCTCAATCTTTTCTTCCCAAATCATAAAAATAAAATAGCGCGTGTGGGCACTGTCTTTTATTTAAAATGTTCTTGTGTAGAGCGGTTGGCGACTGCTGCTGGTAGATCCCACCTCTTTCGCTTTCACTCTATTGTATATTGCTGTTCTGTTCATTCTTAATTTTTATCGCTAAGATAACTGCGTGCAGTGAGTTAACAATTTAACTGAACCGCCTCAAAACATAAACAAAGAAAAACCCAACCTTCTGAATGGTCAAGATCTACGGCATTGTGTAAAACCTAAACAAACCACAACAAAACATGAAAACTTAAGCACAAAAAACAAAAGGCAAAAACAACCTTCTGTGTGGAAAACTCTTAACCAAAAGGCATGGTCAAGATCTTAACTGTTGAGGGTGGCATTGTGGGAAAACTTAAGCATAAACAGATTTATCAAAAGGCATTGTGTGGAAAACTTAAGTTAACCAAAAGGCATTGTGTGGAAAACTTAAGCACAAACAGGGATTTATCAAAAGGGCATTGTGGAAATTGTGTGGAAAACTTAAGCACAAACAGGATTTATCAAAAGGATTTATCAAAAGGCATTGTGGAAAACTTAAGCATTGTGTGGAAAACTTAAGAACAAACAGGGATTTATCAAAAGGCATTGTGAAAACTTAAGCACAAACAGGGATTAACCAAAAGGCATTGTGTGGGAAAACTTAAGCACAAATAGGATTTATCAAAGGGCATTGTGCTCAGAATACTGATATAACATGTACTTCGATACAGTTAATGTATGTCACTAAAGTTGCCTTCTGTATTTTTCTCCCACCAGGTTACGAGGAAGTGCCCAAAGCAAGTGTGCTAAGTGATAACACAAATTCTATTCAGATGTCATTATTCGAATGTCTATTATTTTAATTCTATATTGGTTTGTGATCATTATTTTTATAAATTGTTTTTTAAATCAGTTATGATTGTAGCCTTTAGCATGGAGACAAAAAACGTATGGCAAAATAATGAAAAACAAATAAGAAAGGGAGATATGAAGTTAAACAACTAAATTTTTTGCATATATCATTCAGAGAAGACCAATAACTAAGTTGCGTCAGTGGCTGAGCGGTTAGGCTACTGGACTGGGGATCGTGAAGTCCTGAGTTCAAATCCTAGCAAAGCTAAGTTCGACGTTGTGTTCCTTGGGAACGACATTTAAACACGCATTTTCCCCCAACCCAAGTGCAAAGCGGTACAAGCACTGCCTTGGTAGTAACAACCTGCCAGACTGACGTCCTGTACAGGAGGTGATTATTGTCACCTGTTCCGCTTCACGCCATTGGAACCGGGATACGCTCTGGCTGTGGGGGCTGTAACGGCTTGGACGAACTTTACTTTAATAACTATGTCATAGGCACCCAGGGCTTTCTTCAGCACGAAGGGGACTCTGCTTGAGTAATGGTATGTTAGATCTTCCGCTCCTATTTTCATTCTTCTTTTTGGGGTTTTTCTATGTCCAACTGGCATCATTGATTTCAATCATGAGTATGTCAATATATATATATATATAGTTTGATAAGCTTAAAAAAGACTGTATTTAAATTAGGTTGGTGGGGGAGGGGGAGGTGTTCAAAGGCAGTTCAAGTTCAAGCAACCCCAGAGATCGCTTTGTTGTGGATGTGAGTAAATTATTTTTTTTAAATACTGCTATTCTGACATCCTGTTCATGCTGGATGAAATGGGTTTGATTTCACTCCCCGCGACAGCCAGCCAGCGAAGTCCGAAAAAGTTGTACCTGTTCCTACCGCCCTTCCTCCCCGCCCAGCCAGCCAGCGAAGTACTAAAAAAAGATTGTATCCGTACCTACTGCCAACAGGCTTTCATTTATGACCAGTTTGTCACACGCGTCATCTGTCCTGTTCCTGCGGGCGGCTGGCGCCCCGCTGTTAGGTCCTATTTCTTTCCTTTACTTCTTTCACTTACCTTTCATCTTGCTGTTTCTTCTTAATTCACCCTGAGATCACCCCAATGGTGAACGAGGTGAATTTCAATGCAACAAAAAGTCCTGTTCCTAGCCTAAAATGACCTACCACCAGTGTTAATGGAATGGTATAACAACGGCTACAAACGCAAGAGAGTAGTGTTACAAGGCTCAGGTATTGCGTCCTATTTAAAGTGTGTTTGTATTTGATCTCACCTTTAATGACATCAATTTTAACTTAATTTGAAGACCTTCTATGTTTTGTCATTTTTTGTGTAGGCCTCCTTTTCCTTTGGTTATAGTTATACCAATAACGTGGTAAATGTGTTTTTTTGTTTTGATTTTGGTTTTCTTCCTGTGTATAAACATTCTATACCTTTATAGCTTGTCTTTGTCAGGTTCAAGGAATTTTATTTGTAAACCGTTTAAATTAATTTTGTTGTTCATTTCTGTCTGTAAGTAGATAACTATATTATTGTACAGCTCAATACAACGTATGTTTGTATGTCAGTTTGTCTGCAAGATTGTACTTTTTAAGTATTATTTTGTTGTTAGGTTTGAGGGTGGATTTTTTTTTTAGATGCCGTTGGTAAAATTTCTTTTGAATTATTGAAAATATGGTTTCTTTCGTCTTGTTGAAAACAGTAAAGAAGAAATATTTCACAAATCTTACAGCATCAGTTACAAATTGTTGTTTTTACACTATCTGTTGTCTTTATTGTTGTTTTGTTATTGTTTTTGTTTCTTTATATTCCTGGTCCTTTTGTCAAGTCCTGTGCAGCTAACACCATCTCATTAGTGTTTGGTTCAACATAGATTTGATTCAACACAGTGACATGGCTATGATACTGATAGAAAGCATCATACACAGAAACATGGCCATGATACTGATAGAAAGCATCATACACAGAAACATGGCCATGATATTGATAGAAAGCATCATACACAGAAACATGATACTGATAGAAAGCATCATACACAGAAACATGGCCATGATACTGATAGTGATAGAAAGCATCATACACAGAAACATGGCCATGATACTGATAGAAAGCATCATACACAGAAACATGATACTGATAGAAAGCATCATACACAGAAACATGGCCATGATACTGATAGTGATAGAAAGCATCATACACAGAAACATGATACTGATAGAAAGCATCATACACAGAAACATGATACTGATAGAAAGCATCATACACAGAAACATGGCCATGATACTGATAGAAAGCATCATACACACAGACATGGCCATGATACTGATAGAAAGCATCATATATACAGACATGGCCATGATACTGATAGAACGCATCATACACAGAAACATGGCCATGATACTGATAGAAAGCATCATACACAGAAACATGGCCATGATACTGATAGAAAGCATCATACACAGAAACATGGCCATGATACTGATAGAAAGCATCAAACACAGAAACATGGCCATGATACTGATAGAACGCATCATACACAGAAACATGGCCATGATACTGATAGAAAGCATCATACACAGAAACATGGCCATGATACTGATAGAAAGCATCATACACAGAAACATGGCCATGATACTGATAGAAAGCATCATACACAGAAACATGGCCATGATACTGATAGAAAGCATCAAACACTGATAGAAAGCATCATACACACAGACATGGCCATGATACTGATAGAAAGCATCATATACACAGACATGGCCATGATACTGATAGAAAGCATCATACACACAGACATGGCCATGATACTGATAGAACAAGAAAGCATCATACACACAGACATGGCCATGATACTGACAGAAAGCATCAAACACTGATAGAAAGCATCAAACACAGAGACATGGCCATGATACTGATAGAAAGCATCAAACACTGATAGAAAGCATCAAACACAGAGACATGGCCATGATACTGATAGAAAGCATCATACACACAGACATGGCCATGATACTGATAGAAAGCATCAAACACAGAGACATGGCCATGATACTGATAGAAAGCATCATACACAGAGACATGGCCATGATACTGATAGAAAGCATCAAACACAGAGACATGGCCATGATACTGATAGAAAGCATCAAACACAGAGACATGGCCATGATACTGATAGAAAGCATCAAACACAGAGACATGGCCATGATACTGATAGAAAGCATCAAACACAGAGACATGGCCATGATACTGATAGAAAGCATCATACACAGAAACATGGCCATGATACTGATAGAAAGCATCATACACAGAAACATGATACTGATAGAAAGCATCATACACAGAAACATGGCCATGATACTGATAGTGATAGAAAGCATCATACACAGAAACATGGCCATGATACTGATAGAAAGCATCATACACAGAAACATGATACTGATAGAAAGCATCATACACAGAAACATGATACTGATAGAAAGCATCATACACAGAAACATGGCCATGATACTGATAGAAAGCATCATACACAGAAACATGGCCATGATACTGATAGAAAGCATCATACACAGAGAGATGTTGCAAAATCGCAGTGTTGTGAGTGAATAACCACGACACGACACTGGGTGAAAGGCCTGACTGCCCATATGCTTTTTGCCCACATTGTACTCTTGGGGAAAGGTACTTTACTTTCCTGTCCTCACTTGACACATGTTTGAATGAGTATCTAGCTTACGGTAAGGAGACATCTTGTCAGTGTGTTAGTATGAATTGTCTAACAGGCTGCTGTACTGTACGCTTCCCATGGAGTTGAGAAGGATTTTGGGGGATTAATGATGTGCAATGGATGCTGCATAGTCGATTATTATCTAAGTCGATGTTCTTTGACACTCCCATCCCCAACACATTTTTTTTTAATTCATAAAAAAAACCCGTTATGTCGACATTGAGTTAAGTAACATGCCTTTCAAGTCGATTTTTTTGGACGGCCTGCAGTCAGTAAAATGAATGAAAATACGATTTGCATTCGTCGATGTTTCAATGGCATCAACAGTCCGTACCCTTGCTCAAATGCTGGCTCACTGACTGTACATCAACAATAGTTTAAACATTTCTTGCCTTGCTCCATCTGAATCACCAGACAGGCATTACATTTCCCCGCTCCCAACTAGAGTGGTGACTGTGTAAGTGTAACATGAATGTTTTAGCTAACCTACCCCCCCCCGCCCTTTCTTTCATGAACGGAACATCTGATAATTTGTGATAAACCCATTGCCTCTTTTTCTTTTCCTTAGTTTTTATTTTTGCCATGTGTTCTAACAACGACAGAATTAACTCAAATTACATGTAATTTTTTTTTATTCTGTAAACAATGCCTTTACTGCGACTGCAAGCAATTTTTAGATTTTGTAGATGAACGTTTATTGGAGAAGTAGATACATCAATGTTCATGAAAATGATTATGTTTAAAAAGCTACGGCATATATTATGATAATTTCTCCTTAAACTTTATTTGAACTGATCAATACTATGGCAATGCTTTGGCAAAGTAAACCAAAGGAACAGAGACACTCATCGATACGTGAATTGAACACAGTGAAAAGAAAGGACTGATGCTCAACGTAGAGATGACAAAAAGTAATACAAGTGCGATCAAGAGGCAGAAGGGGGGGAGTGGAGAGAGGGAACAGTGTTGAGTATCTAAGGGCCAGAAAGAAGCCAATGGGAAGACAACTCCAAGATTAGACGACTACTCGCAATGGCAAACATCCGATTAAAAAAACGATGGAAAAAACCTGGAAGAGACAAAGCACACACACAACATTAAGAATCCTAAGTAGTATTGTCTTTCCAACAGCAACATATGGGCACTGAACACACAGAGAGAGAGAGAGAGAGAGAGAGAGAGAGAGAGAGAGAGAGAGAGAGAGAGAGAGAGAGAGAGAGAGAGAGAGAGAGAGAGAGAGAGAGAGAGAGAGAGAGAGAGAGAGAGAGAGAGAGAGAGAGAGAGAGAGAGAGAGAGAGAGAGAGAGAGAGAGAGAGAGAGAGAGAGAGAGAGAGATAGTATACGAATAACAGCCTTTGAAATGAAATGTAAAGAAAAATATTGAGAATATCCTGGGTCGAAAAGTCATTGAATGAGTAAAGGTCCAACTAATTGCAATGGCTTCTCAACAACATAACGGAGTGGAAATTCAAATATTTTGGGCACATAAAATGATGTTAGGGGGGGGGGTCAGAGCACTTTTAAAATATTATTTGATATAGACAATTTTAACCAAAATCATTGTAATTGATATGTTTAAATTAGCTGAAAAAGATATTAAAATTCTTTTTTTAATCATATGGGAACGCCACCATCTTGGATTTTCAATACGAAAATAACAACTTATAGTCTAGCTATCGTTACCAATTCATGGATGGGAACGGGAGGCTTTTCAACAACAAAAAGTTTCATGTTGGCCTTTCAATAGGCCCTATAATATAACAGTGGTTCAGAGGCAATGCGTCGGTCTCTCAACGAAATGGCCATAGGTTCATGGCTGACAGTAAGAAAACACTAACACTATATGCAGGGTAAAGATCCGTTGACTGTTTACTTTACAGGACAGTCTGAGCAAAATTTGAAACAAATCCTAAAATCCTACAAAAAAAAACCCCGAGATCATTTTAGTTGTGGATGTGGTTAAAATGAAATGAAATTAAATTTCAATAAATAAATACAAAAATGGGTGACCCTTTTGCACTACAATCACCTGCCTGGCTTTTTGAGACTCGATCTTTTGTGCAAATTACCATTGTGGTCACATCTGATCTTGAGCTTGGTTAGTACTGTAGACAAAGCCAGTTATCAGGTCCACACAGGCAGGCATTAAAAAATAATAAAATAATAATTATGTCAAACTGATTTATTTGCATACCGAAAAGAGCTTACTTCTTTCACCCTTGTGGGGAGGCGGGGGTGGGGAGTCATGTGGTCCAGAGGCGAGGAGTCAACATTGCCACCAAAGGTCGTGAATTCGTGCCCACTTGGTTGAAAAAAGTTATAGTTTCTCTCTTGTGCGTGTAAGTTGTCTAGGAGTAATTAGTTATTTGACCACACTTACATTCCGTTACCTGCAAATTAATATATTTTTGTTGTCCTGCTACTGCAATGTACCAACAGTTACGCTTTTAAAACAAAATTGAGATGTAGCTTTTAACATGGAGACGCAGACTTGAATTTGTTTTACAACTTTTAGTATTTATTGTGAACTTTTTCATTAATTAAACCTCCTATAAGCCCCCTACGCTAAAGCTTTAGTCATTGGTTTATTTTGCCTTCGATTTGGTAACGAGGTCTATGACTCTTCTCTTTATACTCCCCTCTCGCCCACACCCCCCCCACCCCCGCCGCCTTGCAGTTAAAGAGTTTTTAGGCTTTCCTCTGAGAACCAGAATAAAGATTCTTAGTCAATGTGAGTTGTAACACATATTTTCATCGAAACTTAGTCAATGTAATTAGTTGTAACACATATTTTCATAGAAACGTAGTCAATGTAATTAGTTGTAACACATATTTTCATAGAAACTTAGTCAATGTAATTAGTTGTAACACATATTTTCATAGAAACTTAGTCAATATAATTAGTTGTAACACATATTTTCATAGAAATGCTGCTGGCCTTGTTTAATGTGACCGCCTATTTAAAAATAAAAATGTGTAACTGACTGCCTATTTAAAAATAAATGTGTAACTGACTGCCTATTTAAAAATAAATACAATGTTAGTCATTTCCTATACGTATTTTCCCTTCATGAAAAGCCTCTCAATATTGTTTTTTATTTCACTTTTGAATTTATCTCAACTGGTGCTTAGCCCTCTCTTATTAAGTTGTTATTCACTTGACCATTCAGCATTTGAATGTATTCCTTTTGCCACCTTTGTATTGCGTTTCACAACATTGTTATTAGCGTTAATTAAGATGTTATTCGTACGTAAATCTAAAAAGTATCTCTCATGTGCTGTATAGAGTGTGAGGAAACAATACATGAAAAGATATCACGTTATAGAAGAAAAACGGAACACGTATTTGGCAGCAAAAGCAATTAGTCAAAATTGTTACTTATTTCTGTGCAAAATTTCAGTAACGCATTTTGTCCCAAAAAAAAGATTTGTTCAATAATTGTGCAGGCTTGATTACAGTTTGTGTACGTAGGGCATTTTTGTTTTGTTTTTTGTTTGTTGTTTTTTTTTTCAGGCAAACCACATTCGACTATTTTTAACAGGCTTACACCCAAATAGGTAAGATTCAGATGCTTGCTGATGGTAGACCATGTGTTTCGACGCTTGGGTTAGTTTAATTTAGCTAATGATATGAAACATATCCCACACAAAGCACAAAAAATAGAATTTAAAAAAAAAAAAGAATGCTACATCTATGGTTCTTTTTAATATTTTGTTTCGTTTTAGTTTTAGATTTGTATCCAAGGTTAGATTTTTAAACAACGTTGCTAACAAGATGGACGACAGCGTCCGTTTCCACTGATGTTGTGAAGACCTTGCTTAGATTTATTGTTATTGTAAGTCGACCTGTTTCTTATTTTTCGTTTTTTTCTTCTTCATATATCGCAAGCCATTTTCATATTGACGCCTTTTTTAAAATCATAATGTTAAACAATGTTCAAACATTGGTTGTCACCTGCGCTCGTTTTAGTTTTTGTAGTCTTTTACCTTAGACTAGGCTAGACTAGGACTTAGACTAGATGTATTATATCTAGATCTATTACTAGAGTACAAGAATAGTTGAAGATCCTAGATAGATTTTAGATTTAGAGCTAGATATAAATCTAGTCTAGATTTTGATTAAGTAGAATAAGGAACAAACCATGGACACAAATTAAAACAGTCGTCACACTTAAATCTTTAAAACCAGAATTAATGAAACACAAATCACATCACTTTAAAATCAAAAGTTGATGTTAAAAAGACACACGCCTCTTTATATTAGGCCTACAGGAATCATGCAATGTGATAGATATCAGAAGGAAGAACAGAGAAGGAGATGAAAGGAGAGCAGAGAGTAAAAGAATTCAAGGAAAGTAGAGCATGATGATTAAATTGATAAGAAGAAAAGGGGAAGGGGCATGAAGTCAAAAGGAAAAGTAAGAACAAGAAAAAAACATAAATTTCCAGATCTAGTAAGACAAAATGGAGAGAGATTTTGCTACTTTGCATTGTTACCTTTATTATTGTGTTGTTGTAGTATGACCATTATTGGTCATTGCGAGCCAGGTATGTCAGCTCAATGTGGCAATAATGTTATTCTTAAAACTTTATTACTTTGTACATATTCTTGTTGTTACCTCTTCACAAATAATGTAAAGCAATTTCCATCTTCAGGTAACTGCTCCAGACTAAATTCAACAGTCTGATCCTGATACCGACAAAAGCAAGCCAGAGATATTTCCTTAATCATGGAATACACAACTAATGCCAAGATGATGTTAGGCTACATTGATGATGACGATGATGAAATTCTGGACTATGATGATGGAAATTTTGATCTTAGTGAGGATAATGATGAAGAAGATGAAGCAGATTCTGTTGTTGAGTAAGTTTATGCCTTTTCTTTTCTTTTTTTCCTTTTTCTTAATCAAGTTGTAAACGATTTCTTTATCTATTTTAGTTTTGAAAATGAATTTAATTAATTTATAACTTGATGTCTGTAGACCCATGCCAAATCTTTCCTTAAAATTGCATAAAATCTACTAAACCTAGGGATTACACACAGTACAGTTATGTACCTGTTTGTTTCCTTACTTTGTTTTCCCAACATACATCAACGTGCATCACGTTAAGTACAGGCATCTGTCTGCGCTAGTCGTGCGCATGTGTGTGTACATGTATGGGTGTATGTGCATGTGTCTCATATGTTTGCTTGTATATATGGATGGATGGATGAATGAATGGATGCAAGTCGAGTTGATTGGGACTGGTTAAACTATTTCAAACAGTTTAGTGTTTGGTTTATTGAAGCATAAACTCTATAAATTGTGGTAGCTTATTCCAAATTTAGGTGTTCGGATCTGGAATCCTGAATTTCTGGATCATGGTCCCAAGCTCATCTGTTCGGATTATTCAGACATCCGGATTATGGAAGTTTCGGGACTATTGAGATGTGATAGTAATCGATAGCTTTTTTAGATTGATAACATTTGAAATCTTGTTAAACAGAATTTAGTATGTGTTTTTTTGTTTTCATATGGACTTTTTGGATGGCTGGGATGAGAATGGTGAGAAAGTCAAGTAATTGATAGAAGCAAAGTATTATATTATGAAATGTCACAAATAAATTGACTTTACTCCATACAATTTGTTTGTATTACAGATACAATCAACAATATCCTGAATCACAAGAGGAAAAGATTCATTGGCAAGAACAGATCAATGATCCACTTGCGCAGTCATTTGAACCAACTGTTGGAGAAAGTAAAGCATGCACATTATGTTACCGACAAACCCGGTGAGTTAAGAGTTGCAAAGATTTTCCAATGTATTGTTTTTCCTCTCTTTTCTGAATCTATCTGAATCCCCCCTATCTAGCTGACATCTCCCATCCCCCCCTCAAATCTCTCATTCTCTCTCTCTCTCTCTCTCTCTCTCTCTCTCTCTCTCTCTCTCTCTCTCTCTCTCTCTCTCTCTCTCTCTCTCTCTCTCTCTCTCTCTCTCTCTCTCTCCCTCTCTCTCTCTCTCTCTCTCTCTCTCTCTCTCTCTCTCTCTCTCTCTCTCTCTCTCTCTCTCTCTCTCTCTCTCTCTCTCTCTCTCTCTCTCTCTCTCTCTCTCTCTCTCTCTCTCTCTCTCTCTCTCTCTCTCTCTCTCTCTCTCTCTCTCTCTCTCTCTCTCTCTCTCTCTCTCTCTCTCTTTCTCTCTGTTAAAGTTAAGGGAAAAGAGTAATGAAATATAGTATCATCAATTTTGCATTTCATTTTTATTTTTTATTTTTTTAAGTATATAGAATAGTTGGCTAACAGGGGATGTGCGTTAAGGAAAACCTATTTATTCCAAATTTCTTTCCCTTGTAGGCATGGAGGTATTTAATACAAAAAAAATGACATGTAATTTTTCAAGTTACTTATATCTTTTTCTTCCATATATTTTGATGACTTTTTATCACAGAGAAGAACTAAACAAATGTGATCAAATTCAACACTTTGAATCAGAGAGATAAAGCTTTCCACCTAAATTCAAACAAAGAATCGAAAAACAGTAAGCTGATTTTTCTCATGAATTTTCTAATACGTTTTATGTTTTTATTAATATATTCTGTAGTCTTATTAAAACATTCAGTTTTGACAATTTAAATTTATATTCAGATTTTCTGTGCTTTCTTGTCATGAGTTACTAGGAAATGTCATTTGAATGACATTTTTATGGTCATTAATAAATCACACAATTTTGTGATAAAACAGAGAAAGAAATTGTTTCCCATTTTCTTAACACTTAAAATCATAGTTTTTCTTTATGTTTTATGACATTCACAGTCAGTGTGTCAATCATCATGTCATAATTGCTAAAGCAAAATCTCTTTATTATTATTATTAATATTATAGTCTTATGATTTTTTATCAAATGATTATTATTATTATTATTATTATTATTATATTATTATTATTATTATTATTATTATTATTATTATTATTATTATTATTATTATTATCATTATTATTATTATTATTATTATTATTATTATTATTATTATTATTATTATTATTATTATTATTATTATTATTATTATTATTATTATTATTATTATTATTATTATTATTATTATTATTATTATTATTATTATTATTATTATTATTATTATCATTATTGTTATTATTATTATTATTATTATTATCATTATTATTATTATTATTATTATTATTAGTTATTATTATTATTGTTATTATTATTATTGTTATTGTTATTGTTATTATTATCATTATCATTATTGTTATTATTATTATAGTCCTTGTTTTGTGAGCCCTCAGCAGTGTATATTTATGCACTGTTGGCTTGAGGGTTTGTTTTTTTTCCCCTTAGTTTGAAATTGTATCGGAGTGTTCCTTTACTTTCCTTCCACAGTTCCGCTGTTTACCGGGTACGGGCTGCCCATGAACGTGTGTGCACTGAGTTGGAGGCTGAACAGAACCTGGAAAAGATGATTCTGGAGAGGCTTGACCAGGCTGAGTATGAAATTTGAAAGGAAAATTTATAGACATTTTCAAACTTAATGTCCATTCAGTATCTTATTGCAGCATAAAGAGAGAACAAAATAGATATAGATATTTTGTAAAATACATTAGCCTACAGATTTATTTGTTCCCAGTTGCTTATTTCCATTTTTGAAATGTTTCCCACACTTCCTTTATTTCCAAGCTTACATCATCTCTCTAACCGTTACAAACAATGTCTTTAGTGTTGCTTGCCTTTTGAATTCTCTTTTTTCTCCTTTTTATTTAGCATGATGCATATCAATTACTCATTTTGTGCTTTGCGGTGGCATTGTATAAGACATATTATTCACCCATTTGGTTGGAATTTTTTATTTTTTACTTTTAGGTACGAGCTGGCCATGGCTGAAGTAGAGCGGGAAAGTTCCTATTGGCCGAGGACGACCTCCTTCACAGAGAACACCAACTGAGCAAGGAGAAGACCAACATGGCCATGTTGCGTCTACACAAGGAAGAGCAGCTGGCAAGGCAGGCCATGGTGACAAAGAGGAAAGACAAGAAGTGAGTTCAAGGCAATGTCATGTGTAGTGTCATGGCATGACATGTTGTGTAACTTTCTGGGGAGGGGGTGGGTGGGGGTGGACTGTCGCATCTGTAGCTTCCACTTTTCTCAGTCGTAGGCCAGGTTTTGGGTCTGGGATCCTCCCTGTCCACTCCCTTGAAATTGTCTTCCATCTCTTTTAATTTGCTCTTCCTTTTCTCCTCTTTCCATCCGTGGATCCTTGCAGAAAAAATTTGGAGAGGCCATTTCATCTTATAATCAAGATCAGAACTGTAGGCCTACTGTCTAGCTAATGATACCTATTCCCTAATGGTTATGTCAGACAAATATTTCTTGGTCTGCGATGACTGTAACATGGTCCATGATGATGTCACATTTACAATCTAGAGTTAGGTCAGACGCGCAATATAATGTTTTGCATCCTTTTCATGTAATATTTTCAGTACAAAGATGGATGATATGGGGAAAAATATTTCGTTTTGTTCATCAAATGTGAAAATTTAGAGAGAAAAAAAGAAACTTCGTTGTCAATGCTGTATACCTCTCCACACAAGAAAAAATTAGAAAATCAAAAGACGTTAACACAAAACAAGACGCTTCCAATGGGTTGCCTTTCTAGCTGCAGCCACCTTTCTTTTTTTTTTTAACAGTCTTTGGCATTGTTACTTATGTAAAGAGGATTGAAAATGTAGGTTTAGATGTACATTGCTCTGAAGACAGACATCAAAATGACCAGCTTTATGTTCTATTCGACTATTCCTATAAGTGTACGCCCGTTTACAAACACACAATCAGGCAACTCTTTGCCCGTTGCCCCTTACATTGTCACTGAGTACACTCACAGAATAAAGAAATGTTTTGATGCCTTCTTTTCACTTGATGTTAAGGAAATTCAACCCCAAGTTTTGACTATTTCTCCCTACCCTCACCTTTAAAATATTCAGCAGTAATTAATTCATATGTCGTATGACCATTACTGTGTCACAAACTTGTAGTTAAATGATAATTTAACCACGACTATGTAAATAAACTTAGAATCACCATTTTGACCTCAAATCAACCAATCAAGTGCTCCCTCCCGCCCTTATTTTCATTACCTTACTCATCACTTTTGACATGGCCTCAAAATTCTGTCAATTTCTTTCCGAACCACTCTTTCATCCATTCTCAATGACCAATGAGTCAACCTGAATTTCTTTCTACAGAACGAGACAAGACGTGTTCATGGAGGAAGAAAGACGGCACCAGCAGGCCTTGGATGAAGCAGAGAGGAGCCATGAGAGGGCCAGCAAATACCTCAACAAAACCATGGAAAAGTGAGTCAGCTTTGGGGTTTTGGTCAGTTTGTTCATGATGTGCATTCACTGGAGTTGAAAAAAGACAAAAGTTGTCGGTGGAAGTCATAAACTGCGTTATTCTGATATTAGATCTATTGTTTTTTGTTTTCATGTTTGTTATCTCAGTCCGTAGAGCTTCTTACATTGGATTATTCTGATATTAGATGTATTGTTTTTTGTTTTTATGTTATCTCAGTCCATAGAGCTTCTTACATTGGATTATTCTGATATTAGATCTATTGTTTTTTGTGTTAATGTTATCTCAGTCCGTAGAGCTTCTTACGTTGGATTATTCTGATATTAGATGTATTGTTTTTTGTTTTTATGTTATCTCAGTCCGTAGAGCTTCTTACATTGGATTATTCTGATATTAGATCTATTGTTTTTTTGTTTTTATGTTATCTCAGTCCGTAGAGCTTCTTACATTGGATTATTCTGATATTAGATCTATTGTTTTTTGTTTCCATGTTATCTCAGTCCGTAGAGCTTCTTACATTGGATAATAATCACCTCCTGGACATGACGCCAGTCTGACACAGATTTTTTGTCTCAAGCTAGTGCTAGTACCCATTTGCTCGTGGGTAGAGTTTGGGAAAATACGTGTTACATGTCTTTCCGGAGGAACACAACAGTGGGCCTAGATTTGCTAGGATTTGAACCTTGATGGGAATGTATAAAGTTTTGGGGTTGCTGTGATCTAGCACTTGTTTGGTTAAACCAGTTAAAACAGGCGGAAAGACTAGCAATCCATCTGTTATGTCCTGTTCCTGTTCCTTTCAATTCCCTGCCCAATCTGACAGACAGACAGACGTACAGTCAGAGTAAATGATAACAACTTAGTTTTTAAATCAAAAAAGAAAATGTTTTCATCGTTCATTTATTTGATTACTAATGTGGTGTAAATTCTATTGACAGGATAGGCAAAAGACAGCATGAAGAAGCAGAAAGGTATAAATCGAATATGGATAAAAAGATGGACATGCTGTTGAAATTGAAAAGCTTGACATAGCTCACAATAGGGTAAGTTACTTATGTGTGTATATTTACTGTTTTTAGTATTAAGAAAGTCTTAAGAAATGTATCAACTGTTCAGAAGTATAAATATGACATAAAATAGTTATTAAGGGGGGATGGGGGGGGGGGGGGGGGACACCTGGACTGGCGAGGTTTGGACCAAAAAGTTGATTTTTTGTTCTTTGCATATTCGGGGTAGAACGATCATTTATCTACAAGTTCATGGCAGAAAAATGTCCATATGACGATAATATTTTTTTACAAAATATTTTGTAGGCGAGGGTAGGTAAAAACAATCAAAATTTTGACGTAAATTACCCCAACACTGACTGAGAAAATGGCAATAAAAACCCGTATATTGGTGGGTAATCGCCAAATGTGGCAACACCAACTTGACCTTGTTTCTGCCGACACTGATCGACGCTTCGACCCATCGCTGTGTGATATTAGAGGCGTTACGCGTCAATGTGTATGTAAACACGTCTACAAGGATAGGATAAAGAGGAAAAAGCAAAAAACTGGTCATTTCTACATCTGTTTTCACAACAGCACATCTAAACCTAGATTTATAATCCCTTTTACATAAGTAACAATGCCAGAGACTGTCGAAAGTGTAAGGGGGCTGCTACAACAAAGGAAACCCGTCTGAGCGTTTGTTTTGTGTTATTTTCTTTAGATTTTTTACTTGCATTTTTCTTGAAATGTAGTTTTTCCACACTAAAATTCTATCTCCTCCGCCATTTACCGAACGATTTGTATTATGTTTGGCACACAGTTCCTCTTGTCAATGTTAATAGAATGACGTTAGTTTTTTTTTATATATTGTCAATTTTTTGAGAAATTTTTTTTTTTTGTAATAAAAATGCCATTTTTGTACATTCACGATATGTAGTAGTTTCAAAAATTCCTTATAGAAAATATCCGAAATATAAAAAAAACCCAGATGTCACTCTTTAGATATTGAAAGGAAAAAGACGATCTGCACAGTTTTTTAGTGATTTTATTCATAACTAAAGGAGGAGATAGATTTTGAAAATTGAGTCAAAATCCAAGATGGTGGCCGTTTCTATGGCAACCAAAGACGTTACAAACTTTTCAATGATATAGGATGACTGTATTTTGATAGTTACTCATGTACATACTGAAAGCAAAAACCTAAACTCAAAAGCAAAAAAAATGCCGCCCCTGAAACTAGCAAGATTTTAGGATTGCTTTCAGAAGCTTGATAGTCATACCTTTAATCATAATGCCTCTTTGTTTTTGGGAGTAACACTTAAATCCTCATAATAAGACATGTGCAGCATGATTGACTATAACTGGTGATTGTTTCATTCAGGAAAATCTCAGAGCGTCAGGGCGAGAGATCAAGCTAAAGACAACCGATTGAAGAGGCAGGAAAATGAGGAGCGGTCGCAAATTCTTGCCAAGGAGGAAACCCAGAAGAGATCATCCTGATGAAGAAAAGGCAAAATGAAATGCAGAAAAACAAAATGTGAGTTATTTCCCTTTCCATCCCCTACTACGATCTTTGTTATTAATTAAAGCTGACAGAAATTTCTTCAGTATTTTCCCATGTTTATATTTATTGCTCATAAATTGGGTTTTTCCCTTGTAGACCCTTATTAACAGGCTGGGGTTTATAATGTACTTACATTTTTATGAAGTCGAATAACCTGATTAATTCAATGTGTTTTAAGTTCAATAAACTAAATGATTTATTGACTTTTATGTCAACTAAACTAAATGATGAGTTTTAAGTCGAATAAAACTGAATGATTTTCTGGGTTTTAATTTGAATAAACTAAAAGTTTATTGAGTTTAAAGTCAAATAAACTAATTGATTCATAGAGTTTAAAATCAAATAAATTAAATGATTCATTGAATATTAAGTCGTATAAACTTATAGATTCATTGAGTTTTATTGTGAGTCTTCCTGAGAATGATAAGTGTTATGGATGTAAAAGGAATAATTGAAATTGTGAACATTCTTCAGACAATTCCCCCTCTCCCCTCCCCCCCCACTCCCTCCCCCTTTCTATCCCCTTTCCTAATGCTATTCTTACACTGAATAAAGATCAAACTAATAAAAAGACTCCCCCCAAAAAAAAATCGAAAATTTATTTTTATCTTTAAAACTTCTTTTGTATTTTTGACATCGGGGATGGAAATATGTTTTGGCCAACTACAATTATATTTTAAATTTGATTACTCAATTAATTTTTTCATTGCTTTATTTTTTTCTACCACAGGCAATTTCACAATGTCCAGACCAAGAAGAAATCTGAGATTATGCAGAAAATTCTGCTGGAAGAAGAAAACATGAAACGTCGGAAACAGCAGCAGCCTTACTTATGGACTGACCCTCAGAGAGAAAAGTCTATGGTAGGAGAAATTGTGGTTCCTCCTTTCTGTCTTTACTGTTTTTTATCTTATCAGTTAAAGTCAGAATCGACAGTTAAAGACACAATCTAATTTGGTCTGTCAGGTTTTCTTTTAGGAAACGATTGAAGCAGTGGTTCTTAACCTTGTTGTCAGTTAAAGTCAGAATCGACAGTTAAAGACACAATATATTTTGGTTTGTCAAGTTTTTTTTAGGGAAACGATTGAAGCGGTGGTTCTTAGTCTTCACAGTATGTGCATCTTAACCTTCACTGTATATGTGCATCTTAACCTTCACCAAACCCCTGAGACTAATTCACAGAACCCCTTTGGTTAGATCAAACCCAGATTAAAAACTACTGGATTAAAGAATACAAGTTAAGTTTCTTACAACAAGAACGGTAAAACACCAAAAGAACAGCAGTGAAGGGAAGTAAAAAATGATAAGTGAAAATAGGTGACAGCCCCAACACAAAAGGAACAACATTGGAGTAAAGTCAAAAGTGATAAATGAAAACAAAGATAACCCCAACAACAGGGTTTTTCCCACTTGACCCAAGTAAAAACGGGGACTAGTTTCAACCGGGGAATGTAGCCTGTGACAAAGACTAGCATTCTGTCATGGAGGAGGCAATGTATTATCGTCTGTTCTTTTCCTATGTGCTATAAAAACCAGAATAAGGAATAGCTCTTTTGGGCTGTAATGGCCTTGAAGAAAATTTATGTATAGACCTTGTTTTGATGATCAAGGTGTTTATTATGGGAATCCTTGATAAATGACAACAATATCAGTGCAAAGAGGTATAGTTGTGCTCTTTCATTAATGTTGTGAGTTTATAATCACGTTTTTCTCCACAACACTGTCATGGAGGAGGAAAGATTAACAAGTCTGTTTTTTCCTTTTATGATTACGTACTTGGCTGAAGGCAGAGGTAGATTTTATCAGGGTGTTAATACAAAGCACGTAGCCATTAGCTGTACTTATTCTCTCCAGGGTGTTGTGGAGCAGTCCTCAAACTGTCTGATGTAGTAGAATGGCAGTTTTATTTTTTAATGCGTGAGCGAAAAAAAGCTGCTCCAGTCCAGCGTAGTGAAAAAATTTGTCAGGTTTTTAATCTCCAACACACCGACACATGATGGCTTGTGAACTGTCACCTGTACACATACCACACTTTGGAAAGCATTGGTATAGAGGACTGAATGTAAATGGTCTGCCAAGGGGATGAATGATGTAAAGTCAGTGAGTCTGAATAATTTGTACAAGGATATCGATGGTGAAAGTCGCAAACCATGTAAGTCTTAAATTAGTAACACCTTTTTTCCCCCACTTTTTAACACTTGGAAGCCCCTATGCTTTGTCTAGTTAGGATTCCGTGGCACAAGGCCCAAAAGAAACCTGTATAATAACCATATGAGCATCCTGTGTGTCTTTATTGGGGTCTAGTTTTTGACACTTGCACACCGTGTATGTCTGTGAAAATAGATCATTGCATCTTTGATTTTCTCAGAACATCCGAAATTGGACTTGCACGTTTTGCGACTTTCCCGTCGATATGTTGACTACTTTCCCATCTTCATCTTTATCTTTATCTTTGTTACACTGCTTTCTCTTTTTAACCAGAGGGTGGGACCACACAAGGAGAGGCCGTTGAAGGCGCTGGACGACTTTGTCCAGCAATCGTCTCTGGACCTGGAAGACGGGGACGACAAACACTTGAGTGACAAAGACAAGGCAATTCTGGTATGTTTAGGTTTGCTTTCCTTTGGAACAAACATCCAATTGTCTTTGCTTGACATCATCATTTGACCATGTAATCACATCCCCCGGAGCTTTGCTTTCAAGTCATCTTGGGACTAATAATGCTAATAACTGAATTTCTTCATGCTTATCGAAGGGTCTTGTTTTCTTTGTCCAAATTGTTCTTAATCCATTTTTAGTCCGGATGTAATGAAATTTGTGTAAAATTAGACAATTTAATGTCCAAACTATAACTAACATTTTCATCCAAACTATAACTAACATTTTTATCCAAACTATAACTAACATTTTTATCCAAACTATAACTAACATTTTCATCCAAACTATAACTAACATTTTCATCCAAACCATAACTAACATTTTCATCCAAGCTATAACTAACATTTTCATCCAAACTATAACTAACATTTTTATCCAAACTATAACTAACATTTTCATCCAAGCTATAAACTAACATTTTCATCCAAACTATAACTAACATTTTCATCCAACCTATAACTAACATTTTTATCCAAACTATAACTAACATTTTCATCCAAGTTATAACTAACATTTTCATCCAACCTATAACTAACATTTTCATCCAAGCTATAACTAACATTTGTATCCAAACTATAACTAACATTTTCATCCAAGCTATAACTAACATTTTCATCCAAACTATAACTAACATTTTCATCCAAACTATAACTAACATTTTTATCCAAGCTATAACTAACATTTTTATCCAAGCTATAACTAACATTTTCATCCAAACTATAACTAACATTTTCATCCAAGCTATAACTAATATTTTCATCCAAGCTATAACTAATATTTTCATCCAAGCTATAACTAACATTTTCATCCAAACTATAACTAACATTTTCATCCAAACTATAACTAACATTTTTATCCAAGCTATAACTAACATTTTTATCCAAGCTATAACTAACATTTTCATCCAAACTATAACTAACATTTTCATCCAAGCTATAACTAATATTTTCATCCAAGCTATAACTAATATTTTCATCCAAGCTATAACTAATATTTTCATCCAAGCTATAACTTATATTTTCATCCAAGCTATAACTAACATTTTCATCCTTTATTTGAAATGTGTCCCAGAAAGGCATTTGAAAATTTAAGAAATATGCGAACATAAAATATCTTCTCCAGAAATTAGTAAAGAGCCAATGAAAAGGAAGGTACCCCAAGAACTAAACCGAGACACTGTGTCAAGGCAGAGTGACGAGTCATTTGTCTCTGATATCTCAGGTTATAGGAGACTCCTAAGAAAACTGTCGGCTGAAGTGGTAGAAATTTGCTTGTAGAACGTTTGATTTTAATTTCTTATTTTATTCTGTTGACAAGTTCACTAATTGGCTTGTATGGCTTGGTAAGGAGGGCCGGGGCTGGGGATGGCGGCAGATTGTGTTAAAGGAAATCACATTTCTTTTCAAATTTCACCTTTTAGTTTGTTTGTATTTAGTTGACAATCTTATTTATAAACAGTTAATCATAATATACCTGAGGATTAATTATAATTACATAAAAAAACATTTGTTGCTTTAATGGCACATTAAAATAAAGTTATACATTAAAAAAACCCAAAGGAAAATTCTGTGATATCATTTCATTTTACTTTGGTAACGATATAGATATCAAGGGGAGATTCTATTGATAGTGTAAAGAATGACAATGGATTACTGAATAGTGTAAAGAATGACAGTGGATTACTAAATAGTGTAAAGAATGACAATGGATTACTAAATAGTGTAAAGAATGACAATGGATTACTGAATAGTGTAAAGAATGACAGTGGATTACTGAATGGTGTAAAGAATGACAATGGATTACTAATAGTGTAAAGAATGACAATGGATTACTGAATAGTGTAAAGAATGACAATGGATTACTGAATAGTGTAAATAATGACAATAGATTACTAAATAAGCTTCCAATTAATCGATGTTAGACTCTACTAAATAGTGCAATGAATTACAATGGATTACTAAATAGTGTAAAGAGTGACAATGGATTACTAAATAAGCTTCCAATTGATTGATGTTAGACTCTATTGATAGTGTAATGAATGACAATGGATTACTAACTGTGTAAAGAATGACAATGGATGACTAACTGTGTAAAGAATGACAATGAATTAGTAACTGTGTAAAGAATGACAATGGATTACTAACAGTGTAAAGAATGACAATGGATTACTAACAGTGTAAAGAATGACAATGGATTACTAACTGTGTAAAGAATGACAATGGATTACTAACTGTGTAAAGAATGACAATGAATTACTAACTGTGTAAAGAATGACAATGAATTACTAACTGTGTAAAGAATGACAATGGATTACTAACTGTGTAAAGAATGACAATGGATTACTAACTGTGTAAAGAATGACAATGGATTACTAACAGTGTAAAGAATGACAATGGATTACTAACTGTGTAAAGAATGACAATGGATTACTAACTGTGTAAAGAGTGACAATGGATTACTAACTGTGTAAAGAATGACAATGGATTACTAACAGTGTAAAGAATGACAATGGATTGTTTATTGGAAACAATTTGAAATAAAAGTTTTTTTAAAGAATGCTTTCACCTATCCTGCGTTCATTCCTTTTTCACATTCAATACATATCTTTCCTATTCACAGCAAAACAAACCATACACTACTTCAGTAGAAAATCTAACAGAAAACACAACTGTTGAAAAAGAGAAGAAAAAACTAAAGAAAGTTCCAAGAAGAACCAAAACAAAAACAAAAACCAAAGTGACATTCCAGACGATGCAAGTTTGAATAAGGAGAAGGAGGAGGGGGAGAGGGAGGATGAAGGCCTTGGTCAAGGCACAGATCTGTCTTTAGATGGTCGAGGAGGAGAAGAAGGGCCTTCTTCTATCATTCAAGAGGAAGAGGTTTAATGTGTTCTGACCTTTGCACTCTTAAAGAGTTGAATTGCGCTTCTTTGTTTTCCTTTTGGAATATTTGTGGCTATTGTTTTCCTTTTGGAATATTTGTGGCTATTGTTTTCCTTTTGGAATATTTGTGGCTATTGGTTCCTTTTGGAATATTTGTGGCTATTGGTTTCCTCTTCCGAAGATTCAGGAGGTAGATGTTAAAAACCAACAGAGCTTTGAACTGTTAAAAAAACTGAATTACTTTTTTTTATTCAGTCATCACGGAGGAGATAGTGGTAAAATCAATTATTATTTGACATTTCAACTTGAGTAACATAATATTACTTTGTTGACTAATTTTCTTGAAAGCTTGTGACCTGAAAACTGTTACAGTACACCCCGTATTCCCCAAATTGTTTGGGACCAGAAAAATTAGTTTGTAGAATAATTGTTTTGGTTCAATATCATAGGCTCACAGAGAATGATCTTGGTTGTGACTTTGTCATGAATTCGGGGATTCCATGTTTTCGTTGAACACGTGTTTGGGGAATACGGGCTCTGTACATGATTACGGTGACATCACAGTAAAACTTTTGTCAGCCTATAGCATTGCATGACTTAAATTTCTGTTATTATAAAAAGTATAAAAAAACAACCCAACCTTTTCTTTTAAATCTGTCTCTTACCAAACCACTCGTGAACTCAAATCAGTCGAAGGTTTTACTGTCTTCATGTTGCATTCATGAAAAAGATAATTGGAGTACAAATTTATCAAACATAAAGCTTTTCAAATTTCAAATTTCATGTTTTGATTGGACACTCCTAAAGGTTTTTATTTCATTATTTTGTTTACTGACCTTTAAAGCCTAGTTTACCCTACTGTCTCTGGTAGTCAACAAACAGTCTGAGTTTGTTGATGTAATCCGTAAGAATTTCCTTCTTGACAAATTGAAAGAATTTCCCACTTTTGACCGTGGTAATTTCATCATTACTTCTTCTTGTTCTTCTTGCTCTCATTGTTCTTCTTGTTCTTGTTGTTCTTCTTGTTCTTGTTGTTCTTCTTGTTCTTGTTCTTGTTCTTGTTCTTGTTATTGTTGTTGTTGTTGTTGTTGTTCTTCTTCTTCTTCTTCTTCTTCTTCTTCTTCTTCTTCTGCTTCCTCTTCTTCTTCTTCTTCTTCTTCTTCTTCTTCCTCTTCTTCTTCTTCTTCATCTTCTTCTTCTTCTTTTTCTTCTTCTTCTTCTTCTTCTTCTTCTTCTTCTTCTTCTTCTTCTTCTTCTTCTTCTTCTTCTTCTTCTTCTTCTTCTTCTTCTTCTTCTTCTTCTTCTTCTTCTTCTTCTTCTTCTTCTTCTTCTTCTTCTTCTTCTTCTTCTTCTTCTTCTTCTTCTTCTTCTTCTTCTTCTTCTTCTTCTTCTTCTTCTTCTTCTTCTTCTTCTTCTTCTTCTTCTTCTTCTTCTTTTTCTTCTTCTTCTTCTTCTTCTTCCTCTTTTTCCCTCTAAAGCAGTAACTTCATCCTGAAACTCAACAGCTTTGCACATTACTTTGTTTAACTTAATCTTGAAGGTGTTAAAATCATGTGAATTTCTTATGTCAATGGGAATGTTATTCCAGTGTCTCAATGTTGATGGTAGAAATAAGTATAGGTGTAGGTGTAGGTATAGGCATGTATTCTTGAGTGAATCATGAAGGTGAATGATTCTCTTTCATTTGGTTGCATGTTACTGACGGACAGCATAGAGAGGTCATTTAATCCTTTTGAATAATGTTAGTAGTTTTTCCCTTTTTCTTCTTTCAAAAGAGGCTCTAGTTCTCGTTGTTTGTTGTTATTTGTTGTTTTCTGACAGTTGTTTTCTGACAGTTGTTTTCTGACAGTTGTTTTCTGACAGTTGTTTTCTGACAGTTGTTTTCTGACATTAGTTTTCTGACATTAGTTTTCTGACAGTTGTTTTCTGACAGTTGTTTTTGACAGTTGTTTTCTGACAGATGTTTTCTGACAGTTGTTTTCTGACAGTTGTTTTCTGACAGTAGTTTTCTGACAGTTTTTTTCTGACAATAGTTTTCTGACAGTTGTTTTCTGACAGTTATTTTCTGACAGTTGTTTTCTGACAGTTGTTTTGCTGGATACCATTTTTGTTGCACTCTGCTGGATTTTTCTGTGTCCAGAATTTTCGTTTCATGATTTTCTTTCAAATCATTTAGGATTTTCATCAGATCCTGTTGACTGATTTCGTTTGATGGATTTTCATCAGATCCTGTTGACTGATTTCGTTTGATGGATTTTCTTTGAAATCATTTAGGATTTTCATCAGATCCTGTTGACTGATTTCGTTTTATGGATTTTCCTGAATTTCAAAACAATACACATGTTTGATGTTTTGATATTTTTTATTATCTTTTTTAATAAATAAAATATATTGTTATCAATAACATTACTGTCACTATGTCATATTAATTGCAAGAACAAATGTGCTTATCTCTTTAAAGCATCATAATAATGAAAATGCAATATTGTAATGAGGGTAAGGAGAAAATTTCATATCAAATAGCTGGGTAGTTTAAATTATACAATTTGTCTATGGAACTCAAAAGACATTATAAAATTGCTTTTTTTAAATTTGAATCTTTGTTTATTACCAAAACCGTCATCGACTAGTTTTTGCTTTCATTTATCTCTTGCAATTTAAACATTTGGTTTAAAAATAAAAGAAAGAGAAAAAAAGATAAAATTTTCAGGCTTAGCAGCTGTCTCTGAAAATCACAATAACGTTGGTCTACGGTTTTCCTCTCAATTTCATGGTAACCACCAGAATCAACATCGCATCGGTCCACGACTTATATTCCACTGCTATGTCTTATTTAGATGTGGGAGATGTCCACTGATATGATGTCTTTTTAAATGTTGGAGACATGAAAACTCAATGCAATTAGCCAGCTGGTAAACGTGATGTATTTTCATTATAACATTTCACACTTTTTCAGGAAGCATGATTTTGTTTTATTCCCTAGGATTATTCATATCTCTCTGTCTCGTTTTTTGACAAAAATTAATCGGTCTGATATGGGCAAAATGTCACTGACCAATCTCATCATGTTTGTTTTTATTCCAGGAAAAACTTGACCTGGCCGAGGCTGAAAATTTTGCCACTTTCAACGAGGTGCTGGACGTCGTTAATTAAACCACCGTTGATTGTCGAGGATCGAGTTTCGGATTCTTCAGATGAAGAACAAGGTGATTGAGTTGGCCTTTTTTTTAAAAACATCTCTTGTAGATTGCTGTTTTTAAAGTATTTTTATTGTCTTTTCCCTTTCTTGAACGGTTGCTGTTGCATGACAAACTGTCGCATATCCAATTTTCTTTCTTTCTTTCTTGCTTTACCAGTTCCCATTCTAACTTCTGATGTATGGGCTTACATACCCACTCCAGGCTACCCTGTCTTGACATTTTCTGTTTCCTTCTGTGAAGGTTAAATTTCTTTGCTTTTGTACCTTTTTTTTGTAATTTTTTATAAATGAAGTCTTACACCACAGTCTAACTTAGAGCTAATTAATTATTTTAGTCATTTCCAACACTCTATGATATGACAGCAAACAGATAAAAGACCGACTTTTAAGGTGATTGTTATTAAGGTGAGACATCATTTATTAAAGCAATCAAGCAGCAGCTATTAGAATTTCATGTGAGACTCGATTTTGCATTTTGACAATGAAAGCTCCAGGCCTAGAGGCGCTTAGAACTGGTACTTTTCATGGATATGGTAACATAAGGGGATTATGGGATATCTGATTACCTTTTTAGCAAGACACTGATGTATTGCTCTTATTTTCACCTGAAAAGAGTGTGAAAATAAAACGTGTGATGTTTATTTACCAATGACACGATGCCGGTCCTAACACAGCAAGGATTCAGACGCATGTCCTCACAGTCTCAACTCAAATCTAATTACCTGCCTTAAGATCACAAATCTTTTATCAACTCCAATTCTTTTGCTCCATCTTACATGCCCGTGCCCCCCCAAACCCCCCTCTTTTCCTTTCAAGAGATGTCTTTGCATACTTACAGACAATTGATTTCTTTGAAAGATCCAAGAAAAGTTAATGTGAAAAAGCAAAATTAAGAAAACAAAGCTTTATTTCTGAAATCCTTTTTGACAATAATATCAGGAGAAGAGCCGCTGGATTTGGCCAAACCGGAGTTTGAAGGTCTCTGGAACCAGGAGGCCAAGCCGTTCCGTATTCCCAAGGACGTCGACTATTCCACCATGAAGCCGGTCCTGGGAAGTAAGATGGACAAGGTAAGAACGACGCTAACTTTTCACCTGTACACGTCGATCTGACTTTCGGTCTCTTTCTTTTTCTCTTAATTTTCCTCTTTTTTCACTTTACAGCCTTCTATCTCCTGATTATTCTATCTCCCTGATTATTCTATCTCCCTGATTATTCTATCCTCTTCCTTTATTTCCATTCACTCTTTCACTTGTCTTTTACCTTGCCCTTTCCTCCTAATTCATCATAAAATCACTGCATATGATGGTGGATCGGATAAATGTTCATGAAATAAAAACAAAACAAAACAAAAAATAAAACATCTTTGTTTTGTCTATCATCCCTTTCCTTTGTTGTTTTTTTGTTGTTTTATTTTGACATTACAAATGCTGTGTAGTAGCTGCATCAATGTGTAGTCTGTACTTGTTTGTTGACTGTCAAAGTGTCTTTAAACTCGGAATACCATCATGTGTCTCGTCTTAACTTTTAGTAGAGCCGTCGCTATTTGTCCTGTTCCATAAACACAAACTGATAATAATCTATGTTCTAAAGCTGAATCTTTTATGATGAATTCATTACCACCTAATCCATGTTGTCCTCCATTGTCATTTAGTCAAATGATGTATGATGAATTCATTACCATTTAAAGGGGGGGGGAGGGGGGGGGGGGCGTTCTGGTAATGCCATTTTTGCCGAAAATGGGACAAATCTAGTTTATCATACTAGTGGATAGAGCAGTTCATTTCCGTCATAATTATATCATAAAAAAAAAACTCAGTGTCGATTCTTTGAATTTATACGAAAAAAATGTTTTAGAAACAATATACAGGACTATCTTTCAACACAACTATTATACAATAAAAGCCAGAAATATTACCTAAAGTATGGCAAGTTGGTCCTCATTTTGATCGTCACAATAAACACTATCCAAAACAACCTTATTTGAGGATCTATTATGCATATTGCCTTAGATCGGCCAGGAGTTACGGAACATATTCCACACACCTATTATCAAAAGGCACCATCTCAAAATGAGTAAAAAGGTGCTGGTGCACTTGAAACAGTGTCAATAAGAAGTAGTTGAGAGCCTCTCAAGCTTTTATGATGTTTCAATGTATTATCCTACTCTTTTCTTAGGTTTATGGGAGAAAAATTTAATCAAATAACAGAAAATAAGAGAAAAATACGATTTTCTCAAAATGTCCTTTTTTGTTCATTATTTCCTATCTACTTTTTTTATTTCTCAACGCATCTTCATGAAATTTGGTATAGATGATGAGTGGGGAGGAGACCCAGAAATGATCAGATGCTTTTCATGATATGTATTATAGTTTTGGAGAAATTGAATTTTTTGTACAGTATTTTTGTATATTTTTGGTTGTTCTCATATGCTATGTTAAAAATTCATAAAATCAAAACTTACTAATGAAACAAAAATCCGATCTGACTAAATTTAGATATTGCATCAAATAAGGTGTGTGCCAAGTTTGAAACAATTTTTTTGAAAAAAAAAAAGCCTATTGCCATTGAAGTTGGTAAAATTTAGGGGCAAAATCCAAGATGGCCGCCTTTTCCATGGCAACCGGAAGCGGCAGGAAAAACACAACAACATATTTCAACTCAGTTCACCGTGCCCATTACACCTCTACTTAAGTTAAAGTGAAAGGAACAAACGGGAAATGTTTTACTCCAGGACCCCCACCCCCCTTAATCCATCTTCTCCTCAATTTTGTCATATAGTCAAATGATGAATGATGAATTCATTACCATCTAATCCATCTTGTGCTCCATTGTCATATAGTCAAATGATGAATGATGAATTCATTACCATCTAATCCATCTTCTCCTCAATTTTGTCATATAGTCAAATGATGAATGATGAATTCATTACCATCTAATCCATCTTGTGCTCCATTGTCATATAGTCAAATGAAGAATTCATTACCATCTAATACATCTTATCCTCCATTGTCATATAGTTAAATGATGAATTCATTACCATCTAATCCATCTTCTCCTCAATTTTGTCATATAGTCAAATGATGAATGACGAATTCATTACCATCTAATCCATCTTGTGCTCCATTGTCAAATAGTCAAATGATGAATGATGAATTCATTACCATCTAATCCATCTTGTGCTCCATTGTCATATAGTCAAATGATAAATTCATTACCATCTAATGCATCTTATCCTCCATTGTCATATAGTCAAATGACGAATTCATTACCATCTAATGCATCTTATCCTCCATTGTCATATAGTCAAATGATGAATTCATTACCACCCAATCTATTTTGTCCTCCATTGTCATATAGTCAAATGATGAATTCATTACCACCCAATCTATTTTGTCCTCCATTGTCATATAGTCAAATGATGTATGATGAATTCATTACCATCTAATCCATCTTGTCCTTCATTGTTATATAGATGAATTCATTACCATCTAATCCATCTTGTCCTTCATTGTTATATAGTCAAATGATGAATTCATTACCATCTAATCCATCTTGTCCTCGATTGTCGTAGTCAAATGATGTATGACAATAAAATGTTGGCAAGAGCAATTAACATTTTCTGTAAATGTTTGAGCCTTATCTTGACTAATCGATTTGGTAACCAATCAACTGTTGATTCGCAGCTTCATTGGTGGGATTTTGTGTTATGTTTCCTGTTTGTTTTCTCGTAAATTTTCAGGAAATTTTGAAAAGAACTTTGGACAAGACAAAAGACGGATTGTAATTCAACAAGTGGCTGCTGGGCGTCAGTTTACAGGGTGTCCATTTTACAGCAAACCGGACGTTGTTCACTTCAAGGTCATTTGCAATATTATCATTTAATTTTTACAAAATTTAATTTTATATATTATTTTTTCTTGCTTGTTTGTACGTTTCTTAGCTATGTGACTATGCTTTGACACTCTCCTTACCTTGAGAAGGTAAAAGTCAGTAAGGTCTGAAGTGACAGTCAGGAGTTTTTGTTTTGGGGAGTGTTTGAAATCGTACGGTGGATTGGCATAGCAAACATCAGAGACTGTATTTTATCTTTCTTCTTTTACTCTCAAAGGTCTGCCAAAATTAGAGTTTTAATGGCAAGATTTAACATTTTCGGTCAATGCATTCCAATTTCGATTCCATTTTTCAACTTTTATGCAACTTAAAACATCATCACAATACAGTAAAATAAAATCTTGTTTATTTGATGTATGTGATTTTTTTGTGACTTATTTCTTGTAAAACAAAATATGCTAGTTTGTACAATTTTCACCTATGTTCAAATTTTAGTTTGTTTGTATGTAGCCAAGGGTCTTATTATTTATTTATTTTCTGATGATTGTTTTTGTTGTGTTAAATCAATAGGTTTTTTTTCCTTCAGTTGTTTGTTTCTAATGATTGTTTTTGTTGTGTTAAATCAATAGGTTTTTTCCTTCAGTTGTTTGTTTCTTATGATTGTTTTTGTTGTGTTAAATCAATAGGTTTTTTCCTTCAGTTCTTTGTTTCTAATGATTGTTTTTGTTGTGTTAAATCAATAGGTTTTTTCCTTCAGTTGTTTGTTTCTAATGATTGTTTTGGTTGTGTTAAATCAATAGGTTTTTTCCTTCAGTTGTTCGTTTCTTATGATTGTTTTTGTTGTGTTAAATCAATAGGTTTTTTCCTTCAGTTCTTTGTTTCTAATGATTGTTTTTGTTGTGTTAAATCAATAGGTTTTTTCCTTCAGTTGTTCGTTTCTAATGATTGTTTTTTTTGCGTTAAATCAATAGGTTTTTTTCCTTCAGTTGTTTGTTTCTAATGACTATTTTTGTTGTGTTAATTAAATCAATAGGTTTTTTCCTTCAGTGGTTTGTTTCTAATGATTGTTTTTGTTGTGTTAAATCAATAGGTTTTTTTTCAGTGGTTTGTTTCTAATGATTGTTTTTGTGTGTTAAATAAATAGGTTTTTTTCTTCAGTTGTTTGTTTCTAATGATTGTTTTTGTTGTGTTAGATCAATAGGTTTTTTTCCTTCAGTTGTTTGCTTATGGGTTGGGTTTTAAAACACATTTTTTTTTACAATTTCTATGACAAAACTACAGGATTTTGTGGTTGGCAAGTCGTACAAAAAACGTGTCCTCCTCACCAACGTCTCTTACACAGTCAACTACATCAAATTCTTGGACATCACTGAGCATCTGAAGGACTTCATCGAAATACAGTGAGTGCTTTCCTTAAGACAATCCTCCACAGCGCTTATTTGTATATCTCGAAATACAAAACAAAAGAGAAAATGAATTCTTTCTTTCTTTCTTTATCAGTTCCCATTCTACCTTTCGATGTATGGGTTCAGATGCCCGAGATGATCTTTCTCCAGGATGCCCTGTCCTGGCATTTTCTGTTTCCTTCCAAAAAGTTAAATTTCTATGCTTAAATGCCTCTTTTATATCTTCTTCCCACTTTCTCCGAGGTCTGCTCCTCCAATGTGTCTGTTTAATTTCTCAGCATTAATTGGCTTCTCTCACCTGTTTCTGGTTTCAAATGTAAAGTCAACGTTAATGTGTTATGAGTTTGTGATTTGTCTGTCGATTACTGATTTAGACGGTCGATTATTCTTTCTGCTGTGCAGCATTGTCTTGACATCTGTGGGCAGTCAACACGTGTTGCTCATCAGTCATTCTTCTTCCTTTTCATTTATCTTACATGACGCTCTCATTGTGCTATCTCCTCTCATTTTACCCTTAGATCACCACATGGTGTGGATGAGGTAAATTCTAATCAATCAATTCATCAATGCATCAATTAATCAATCCATTAAGAAATCCATCAATCAATCCATCAATCAATAAATCAGTCAATCAATCAGTCATTCAATCAAGCAAGAAATCCATCAATCCATCAATCATTCAATAACAATTGTTTAATGAATCAATCAATTAGGTCTATTACTCATTATCTTTGTAGTTACTGCAAGGAGAAGATTTAAAGCCTCTTCTTACCGTATGTCTCTCCCTGTACGCTTGAGAGATGAAAAGATTTTTTTTTATTGTGTCAACTTATCTGTCGGTCATTTAAATATTGATGTCATTCAATGAAGAGATCAAGAGCAAACAAAAAAAACCTTTTTAAAATGTTCAAACGAATAAACAAAACTGTTTATTTCAGCTTTGATCCACCTGGCCAGATGTCAGCTGGACTTACCTGTGAAATGACCGTGACTTTCAAACCAATGGTGAGTCAGCTTCCTGTCAGTAATTGTACGATAGCCACCAAATGAGGCAACACATCTGCAATTTTGTTTGAATAAAAAAGGATTGCACAAGTGTTATACATTCAGGCACAAAGTAAATATTTGCTTTAAAGGTATAACTGGCCAACTGCTAGTCCCATTAGATCAGTTAGAAAAATAAATAAAGCAAAAATGAACTAGATCAGGCTGCCAAACCTACATGGACCCGTCCTCAAACACTGCACTCCTTCTACACTATCATCCTTATTGTCATTTTGTTATTGTTATTGTTACTGTTACTGTTATTGTTACTGTTATTGTTATTGTTATTGTTACTATTGTTGTTACTGTTATTGTTATTGTTATTTTTATTTTTATTGTTACTATTGTTGTTACTATTATTGTTACTGTTATTGTTATTGTTATTGTTACTATTATTGTTACTATTATTGTTATTTTTATTGTTACTATTGTTGTTATTGTTATTGTTATTGTTATTTTTATTGTTACTATTGTTGTTACTATTATTGTTACTGTTATTGTTATTGTTATTGTTACTATTGTTATTGTTATTGTTATTGTTATTGTTACTATTGTTGTTACTATTATTGTTACTATTATTGTTACTGTTATTGTTATTGTTATTGTTACTGTTACTGTTACTGTTATTGTTAGTGTTATTGTTATTGTTATTTTCATTGTTGTTGCATTATTATTATTATTACTATTATCATTAGTAGTATATTATTATTATTATTATTATTATTATTATTATTATTATTATTATTATTATTATTATTATTATTATTATTATTATTATTATTATTATTATTATCATTATTATTATTATTATTATTATTATTATTATTATCATTATTATTATTATTATTATTATTATTATTATTATTATTATTATTATTATTATTATTATTATTATTATTATTATTATTATTATTATTCTATTATTATTCTTTCTTTCTTTCTTTATCAGCTCCCATTTTACCTTCCGGTGTGTGGGTTTAGATGCCCGAAATTATCTTTCTCCAGATGCCCTGTCCTGACATTTTCTGTTTCCTTCCGTGAAAGTTAAATTTCTTTGCTTCATGCCTCTTTTATATCTTCTTCCCACTTTCTCTGAGGTTTGTCTTTTGGCCTTTTACCTTGAGTTTTAGCACTGTATACTGATTTAGCTATTCTATTGTCATTCATTCTATTAACATGCCCAAACCATCTCAGTTGATTCATTTCTATCTTAGGTTTTATGCTATCTGCTTTGGTTTGATCTCTTATTGTTGTGTTTCTGATTTTGTCTCTTTTAGTTTTCTCTACTACTCTTCTTAGGTAGTTCATTTCGACTGCCTGCCCTCTACTGTATTCTCTACTGTCTAAGGTCCAGGTTTCACTGCCATAGAGGAGAGTAGGACAATAAACTGTGTTGTATACTGCCATTTTGGTTTTTGATGACAATTCTTGTTTACCTACAAATGCCTTTCCTAGATGGTTATATATTGCACTTGCCTTTGGATTCTCTGGCTGATTTCTTCTCTTAGTTTACCCTCTGAGTTAATCATTACTCCTAAGCAATCGTAGCTTTGAACTTATTTTAAAATCTCCCTGCTTAATTTAAGATTTTGTGTTTTAGCTTCCTTAGTTACTAGCATTGTTTTGGTTTTCTTTGCATTTACTCTCATTCCTCTTTTATTATTCATTATTCATTATGTTGATATTTGACTGGAGGTCCCTTTCTGATTTTCCAAACAGAACTAAATCATCAGCAAATGAAAGCATTGATACATTTACTGATGCTCTTCAATGATTCCCATGAACAGCTTTTGATTTCCTTGATAGCTTTCTTGAAGTCTTTGTCCAAACTTTTCCCACTTTTCCTGTTTTGCTTTACTAACTTCCTCTTTGGCGATAGTTCTTTTACTCACGTTATCTATCCTATCCTCTAATCTCTGTTTGCAAGTATTTATTCCAGGCATCCTTCTTTTCTTTGATCTTAGTCTTGACATTCTCATTTCACCATGCTGTTCTTTTCCTATCTCCTTTAATTTGTTTCCTACCACAGACCTCTTCAGTACAAATGAGGAGTGTTTCTTTATATATTTGCCACTTTTCTTCTATTGTGCTTTCCTTCAGATCCATCTGCCTTTCACTGATAGATCTTTTTATCCTGGATTGGTATATCTATTTTACTATTGGTTTATTTAATTCTTCTATTTTGAGTTTAGTAGCTTTCTTCTCTTTCCTTTTCTGTTTGTTTTCTTCAGTTAATAATCTCATTTTGGCTATCACTAAGGGATGATCACTAAATATTTCAGCTCCTCTGCTTACTCTAGCATCCATTGTACTGTAAAAAAAGGAGCTGCTTACTATTATGTAGTCTATGATTGACTTTTCACATCTGTGTTCATTTACTGTTGTATATTTGTGGATATCTTTATGAGGAAAAAATGTGTTAGCTATTTTCATGTTATTCTTTAGGCAACAATCTATTAGTCTCTCTCCATTTGGAGAAGTTGTTGTCTCTCCTTCTTTACCTATTACTCCTCCTGATGTTTCTACATTGTTGCCTACTCTACCGTTTAAATTTCCTAAAAGCATCAATTCCTGTTTGGGTTTGAGATTCTCTGCAGCTATTTGTAAATCATTTTCGAAGATATCTTTTTCTTCTTTGGTGGCATCTTCGTTTGGTCCATAAGCTATTAACAATTTAATTTCTCTTCTTTTTGGTTTAATATTACCTCTAATAGCTGTGGATTTACAAATTTCCAACTTTCTTCTCTTTTATGCATTAGGAGGCCTACTCCTGTTCTAGCTCTATCTTTGACATCTAGTCCTGAGAAGATTAAAGTATGATTTAGTCCTACATTTTCTATTCCTTGTCCTTTCTTCTTTGTTTCTGTAATAGCCAAAATGTTTGCTTTGAATATTTCCATTTCTTCAACTAATTCTTACTCCTTTCCATTAATTGCCCTAACATTCCATGTTCCAAAAATCACAATCCTTGTTCTTTTCCAGAGTTGTTTTCGAAAGTTCAAGCCGGGTATATCATTGTATATATTACTTTGAATCGGGTTGTTTTGGATAAGCAGGGGATTAGCCCACTGTACCCTAGGTAGATGGTGGGGCTACGACCTTGAGGCCCCCTACCGGGCCTTGTTATTTTCTGTCAGGGTTGACTTCCTTAGCCTTTAATCATTCAAGGCCAGCCAGCAAGGCAGCAGGTTGTTATTTTCTGTCATGGCTAACTCCCTTAGCCTTTGGTCAGTCAAGACCGGCCTGCAAGGTAGCAGGTTGTTTTCTTTCAGGGTTAACTCCCTTAACCTTTGGTCAGCCAAGACCTGCCTGCAAGGCAGCAACAGACTCGTGGAGGGCGGGATCATCTACTCCCCGTACAGGTGCTTTCTTGTCCACTGCCCGGATTATTATTATTATTATTATTATTATTATTATTATTATTATTATTATTATTATTATTATTATTATTATTATTATTATTATTATTATTATTTTTTATTTTTGTTATTTTTGTTATTATTGTTATTATATTATTATTATTATTATTATTTTCTAATCCAACAATTAGATTAATGAAGATTTGAAAGGAGAAGTGAAGTTCCTCACGCAAAACAGGGCCGTTCAACATTCCTCTTGTTTGCAGCACCAAGAAATGTGACGTAAGTATCTTCATATGATATTTGATGCTCATTTAAGGTAATAACAAAAATGAATATTTTTTTAAAACCCAATAGATTGTGTGTATTCCTGGAAACATCTCCTTTTGTTTTTAATGTCATGCCTACTTTCTAAGAGATAAATTCCTTTCTTTTTCTTTTGTCCTTGATACACTGAACGTTGAATCTCTGTCTTTATTTTATCTAAAATCTTCTCTTATGAATCCAATTTCTGCTTGTTTAGTTTCATAACAAATTTATGGGCTGGTCTAGGTAAATCAATGGGAGCAAAAGGCAGCGAGTCTTCCTAGTAAAGAAGAAGCCACTTTGATTGTTACATGTTCTTGGCCATTGGCTTGCCTTTCCCTCTAAGATCTCGACTCTGAATGCTCATCTGTCTTTGTTTTTGTTTCTGCTGTTGGTTTGTTAGTCTCATTGATGAAATTTTTGTTAGAAATACTTTAAAGAAAATATTATTGATAAAACATGACAATAAACATCCTTTATTTACCAGTATAGTTAAATCAAGGACGGATTTATCTCTATCAAGACTAAAACTGAAAGACACCTAAATTTCTTTTTTGCCGACAGGCATAAGACTTTTAAGTAATACAAATTATAAAGTTCAAGTGAATGAAAATTCTAGAGATAATTTGAAGACGAAACATGTTTTAAAACAAATCATAGTTATTATTTATATTAGAATATGTGATACAATAAGTAACAACTTTTAAATGGAATATTTATCTATTACTTTCTTTTTTTAATAATATATATATTATACATGTTGTGTGCATGAAAACGTTAATTCTTATGTCTATTTACACGATTTATCTACTTATACTTCTATTTATTTTACACGTCTGAGAAACCAAATATCCCCCTGGGATGAAATTACAGTATTGAATTTGAATTTGAATTTGAATTTGAATTTGAATTTGAATTTGAATTTGAATTTGGTCCCCGACTCATGTCACCCATCCATGTGTTTACCATGCTCGCCGTTGTTTGATAATTTCATCGACTTTGAATTATTTTGTCTTAACTGTGCATTTGACGCCTTTAGAGTTGAAATCATTATCAGAGTCACATTCCTCAATTGTCCGCTTCACAAACATAAAAAACTGTCTCCAAATCCAGTGTGCGCTTGTCATATGGTAAATTTCACCAGCATTTTGTCTTAACTTCAAATTGTCTTTCCAGCCGAGAACTTTAAAGCCTTTCTTCTCAAAACAAAGTTTATGCGTTAGGTTCCTTCAAAGCCATTACGGCCCATAGAGCCAGAGCTTATCCTGGTTTCTTTAGCAGGAAACAGAAAAGGAGATAACAATTACACCCTGGACAGGACGCTAGTCCGACACAGGTTTTTATTCCCAAGCCAGTGCTTGTACCCATTTGCACCTGGTTAGAGTGGGGAAATGCATGCTAAGTGTCTTTCCCAAGGAACACAATGTCGGACCTAGCTTTGATAGGAATCAAACCGTGGGACCTCATGATCACCAGTCTGACAGCCTGACCACTCGGCCACCGACGCCACAAGTTTGTATGTAATCAGGGAAATATGACTAATGCGATGAATTTAAGTATTGCGATTCACTGGACCGTGGGATTATCATTAACCAGATCACACGTTGATTACGATTATGTTGGCTTTTGTTTTCTTAGTTAATCCTGGACACTGGCTGCGTGGATTTTGGCACAGCCGTCATTGGAGAAACGCTGAAGAGGACCTTCACCTTGACAAACAGAGGAGCCCTCGCGACCAAGTTTGACTTTTTCAAAGTCACTGGGATGAAACCGCGAACGCTCACAACTGCAGGGACATCTCTTGGAAGACTGGTAAATTTTCTAGACTCATGACGTTTATATCTATGTATAACAGGGGCTTCAGTTCATGGTGATGCTTGGAGAATAGGGAAAAATGGCAACCATCACACTCTTTCAGGCTTCCAAGTATCAGACTTTAATTTCCTTGATAATTTCTGACCCCCTAAGCGCTCATTGGTTGCTAAAAGATCCCTTTGTTGCCTAAAAGTTGCATCGCCTAATGGTCGTAAAAGTGACTGCAATTGAGAATCCAATATTGTCTAAAGATAAATATAAAATATTTCCTCTCTTGTCTTCCTTTTTCGAGTTTTTTTGTTTTTTTTATAGTTTCCTTGCAATCTTTCTTCAGTATTTTATCTATATATCACTTAGTGGGCTCCAAGACAAGTGACATTAGCGTAACTATTTTTTTTTCGGGGGGGGGCATTTATGGTTTACTCAGGGGGGGGGGGGGGTGGGGGGGTCCCTGGACTGGCAAGTTTTGGACCAAAAGGTTGATTTTCTGTTCTTTGCATATTCGGGTAGAATGATCATTTATCTACAAGTCCATGGTAGACAAAGGTCCATATGAAGTACAATTTTTTTTTTACAAAATATTTTGTAGGCGAGGGTAGTTGAAAACAATCAAAATTTTGACGTAAATTACCCTAGCACTGACTGAGAAAATGGCAGTAAAAACCATATATTGGCTGTTAATCGCCAAATGTGGCAACACTGACTTTGACCTAGTTTCTGCCATCACCGATCGACGCGTTGGTCCATTACTGTGTGATATAAGAGACGTTGCGTGTCAGTGTGTATGTAAACACACACACAAGCATAGGATATAGAGGAAAAACAAAAATGGTCATTTCGACGTCTGTTTTCACAACAGCGCACATCTAAACCTAGATTTATGATTCTATTTACATAAGTAACAATGCCAGAGACTGTTGAAAGAGTAAGAGGGCTGCTACAATAAGGGAAACTCGTCTGAAGTGTTTGTTTTGTGTTATTTTCTGTTGATATTTTTACTTGCATTTTTCTCAAATATCGTTTTTCCATACTAAAATTCTATCTTCTGCCATTTACTGAACGATTTATATTATATTTGGCACACATTTTCCTCTTGTCAATGTTAATAGAATGACATTGTTTTGATTTTTTATATTGTCAACTTTTTGAGAAATTATTATTTTTTTATAATAAAAAATGCCGTTTTTGTACATTCACGATATATAGTATTTTCAACAAAAAAAAACAAAAAAAAGTATCCAAAATATCGAAAAAGCCTCCATCACTTTTTTTAGCTATTGAATGGAAAAGACGATCTGCACAGGTTTTGAGTGATTTTATTCATAACTAAAGGAGGAGATAGATTTTGAAAATTGAGTCAAAATCCCAGATGGCAGCCGTTTCTATGGCAACCAAGGACGCCACAAACTTTTCAAAGATATAGGATGACTGTATTTTGACAGTTACTCATGTACATACTAAAAGCAAAAACCTAAACTCAAAAGCAAAGAAAATGACTTCCCCCTCCTCCCCTCAAGGACTTAAGAAGAGCCATCAGTTTTCTCCCTCTGCTTAGTCTTAGGCATGCAATCCTATCTTGTTATTAAAGTCAAAGTGTCTCGTTCTTCTATATTGCATCATCATGAGCTTTTGGTATGCATTTGATTTGCAAGTGTTCTATTTGTCTTGCACTAGGTAATTACTTGATTAAACACACAGGTCGAGAGAGGAAGTTAATTATTTTAAAAAAATTTTTTATTCATGTGCAACTATTTTCGGCCACAGCATAAACCGTATGAACCGTATGAATCGTATGAATCATATGAATCGTATGAACCGTATGAATTGTATGAACCTATGAACTGTATGAACTGTGTACGAACCGTACGAACCGTACGAACTGTATGAACCATATGACATTTGTTTTGGCCCAACTATTAGGAAGAAGCGCCGTCTTCAAATGGCTCCGTGCAGGCAAAGCCTGGCGGAAAGAAGCTGAAGAAAAATGTTGTAAGAAGTGAGAATGGTCACCGGTGTTTGGGTCATGCTCCACTGGTTTTGGTTCACTTCCCCGTTTTGCTCACTTTTAGAGTCTTTTGCTATTATGCGCATCTGCAAATCTTTTTCCATAAAGAATCAGTTGCCCCATGCCGTTAACTTCCCAGGTTCTTTATTTCTTCTCTTTCTCTTCCTCTCTCTCTCTCTCTCCCTGTCTCTCTTCCTCTCTCTCTCTCTCTCTCTCTCTCTCTCTCTCTCTCTCTCTCTCTCTCTCTCTCTCTCTCTCTCTCTCTCTCTCTCTCTCTCTCTCTCTCTCTCTCTCTCTCTCTCTCTCTCTCCGTCTCTCTGTCTCTCTCCCTGTCTCTCTTCCTCTCTCTCTCTCTCTCTCTCTCCCTGTCTCTCTTCCTCTCTCTCGCTCTCTCTCTCCCTCTCTCCCTCCCTCCTCCCTCCCCCCTCTCTCTCTCCCCTCCCTCCCTCCCCCTCTCTCTCTCTCTCTCTCTCCCTCCCTCCTCCTCTCTCCCTCCCTCCCTCCCCTCTCTCTCTCTCTCTCTCTCTCCCTCCCTCCCTCCCTCTCTCCCTCTCTCTCTCTCTCTCTCTCTCTCTCTCTCTCTCTCTCTCTCTCTCTCTCTCTCTCTCTCTCTCTCTCCGTCTCTGTGTGTCTCTCTCCCTGTCTCTCTTTCCTCTCTCTCTCTCTCTCTCTCCCTCGTCTTCTTCCTCTCTCTCGCTCTCTCTCCCTCTCTTCCTCTCTCTCTCTCTCTCTCTCTCTCTCTCTCTCTCTCTCTCTCTCTCTCTCTCTCTCTCTCTCCAAATTCTTCAGATATGTTTCCAGCTACTCTCACTGCACATGTTGGTTTATTGTAAAAACTTTTAATGGCTTCTATTAAATTTTGCTCTACATTGTGTTCTTTTAAGGAATGCCATATTTTGTCCCTCCTCACAGTGTCAAATGCCTTTTCTAAATCAATAAAACACAGGTGCAAGTCAATAGTTTCTCTCAAGGAATTTTTCTATTATTTGTCTAATTGTAAATATGTGGTCTTGTACACTTCTTCCTGGTCTAAATCCACTCTGATGTTCTTCAATCTGATCCTCTACTCTTTTCCTTAGTCTCATTTCCAGTATCCTGGCATACACTTTTCCTTACGTTAAGTAGTGATATCCCTCTATAGTTTGAGCATTCCATAGTTGATCCTTTCTTGTGTATTGGTACTACCGTTCCCTTTTTCCAGTCGTCTGGCACCTGTTTGGACTTCCATGCTTGTTGGCATATTGCATGTAGTAGTTTGCCTGCCTCTCTCCCTTGGTTTTTAATCATTTCTGGATAAACTTGATCTGCTCCTGGGGCCTTTCCTAATTTCACTTTTCTTATAGCTGTTTGGATTTCTTCCATTGAGATATCTACATCTTCAGCTGTCTCATCTGGATTACTTGTTACTCTTACTAATTGATCTTTACTCCTTGTTTCATATGTTCTGGAGGGATTATGTAATTGTTGAATATGCTTTCTCCATGTTTCCATGATTTCGCTGTCTTCTTTCATTATTTCTCCTTTGGCGTTCTTAATTTGTCGTATTGGGCATGCTTTGGTCTTTCTCATGCTCTTCATTGCCTCCCAGAACAGCTTTTGATTTCCTTGATAGCTTTCTTGAAGTCTTTGTCCAAACTTTTCCCATTGTTCCTGTTTTGCTTTCCTCACTTCCTCTTTGGCGATAGTTCTTTTACTCACGTAATCTATCCTATCCTCTGGCCTCTTTGTTTGCAAGTATTTCTTCCAGACATCCTTCTTTTCTTTGATCTTAGTCTTGACATTCTCATTCCACCATGCTGTTCTTTTCCTATCTCCTTTAATTTGTTTCCTACCACAGACCTCTTCAGTACAACTGAGGAGTGTTTCTTTATACATTTGCCACTTTTCTTCTATTGTGCTATCATTCAGATCCATCTGCCTTTCACTGATAAATCTTTTTATCCTAGATTGGTATATCTGTTTTACTATTGGTTTATTTAGTTCTTCTATTTTGAGTTTAGTAGCTTTCTTCTCTTTCCTTTTCTGTTTGTTTTCTTCAGTCAGTAATCTCATTTTGGCAATCACTAGGTGATGATCACTAAATATTTCAGCTCCTCTGTTTACTCTTGCATCCAATGTACTGTAAAAAAGGGAGCTGCTAACTATTATGTAGTCTATCATTGACTTTTCACATCTGTCTTCATTTATTCTTGTATATTTGTGGATATCTTTATGAGGAAAAAAGGTGTTGGCTATTTTCATGTTATTCTTTAGGCAAAAATCTATTAGTCTCTCTCCATTTGGAGAAGTTGTTGTCTCTCCTTCTTTACCTATTACTCCTCCTGATGTTTCTACATTGTTGCCTACTCTAGCGTTTAAATCTCCTAAAACCATTAGTTCCTGTTTGGGTTTGAGATTCTCTGCAGCTATTTGTAAATCGTTTTCGAAGATATCTTTTTCTTCTTTAGTGGCGTCTTCGTTTGGTCCATAAGCTATTAATAATTTAATTTCTCTTCCTTTTGGTTTAATATTTACCTCTAATAGCATGGGCTTATAAATTTCCAACTTTCTAGTAGCTTTTCATGCCTTTTAGTGGTTTTTCTTTTATGTATTAGAAGGCCTACTCCTGCTCTAGCTCTATCTTTATTTATATACTCCTGAGAAGATTAAAGTATGGTTTGGTCCTACATTTTCTATTCCTTGTCCTTTTTTCTTTGTTTCTGTAAGGGCCAAAATGTCTACTTTGAATGTTTTCCATTTCTTCAGTTAATTCTATCTCTTTTCCATTTATTGCCCTAATATTCCATGTTCCAATTATCACAGTCCGTGTTCGTTTCCATGTTCGTCTTCGAAGGTCAAGCCGGTATATTGTATTTATTTATCTGCACCAGTTGATTTTGAATAAGCAGGTGATTGGTCCACTGTACCTGAGGCAAGCTTACTAAGTAAGCTCGCCTCGACTGTACCCCATGTAGATGATGTGGTTGCCGCCTTGAGGCCCCTACCAGACCTTGTTATTTTCTGTCAGGGTTAACTCCTTAACCTTTGGTCATCCAAGACCGGCCTGCAAGGTAGCAGTTTGTTTTCTGTCAGGTTAAGTCCCTTAGCCTTGGTCAGCCAAGACCAGCCTGCAAGGCAGCAGGAGACTCGTAGGAGGCGGACCGCCTAATCCCCGCATATGTGTCTGCCTGTCCATTGCCCGGTTTAAAACACCTTAGAATGTAAATATGAATATATCTTTTACCGTTGTTAAATGTTATGCAACCGTAAATTTCTTTGATGTTTTTGCTATGTTTTTATTTGAGTAGCCCAAGCATATATATATTAGGGAAATCTGAGGTGAATTTTATTCTTATAGGTATACATGTAATTTTAAGTTTTAAATTTGCCTCGTTTCTGTTCCTTTGGATCTTAATATCCATTAGTAAAATATCCACTCTACAACTCAACAGTCAACATTCTATGTCCTTGTTCGTCAATTGCCGAGAAACAAAACGCCTGGTTGTAGTTGTAGTGTACTTGAAGTTGAAGGTGCACTAGACTACTGGGGCAGATTTCAAAGTTCACGTGATATTGATATATATATATGTAGTGGTAGTAGTATTAGTAGTAGTATTAGTAGTAGTAGTGGTAGTAGTAGTAGTAGTAGTAGTAGTAGTAGTAGTAGTAGTAGTAGTAGTAGCAGTAGCAGTAGCAGTAGCAGTAGCAGTAGCAGTAGTAGTAGTAGTAGTAGTAGTAGTAGTAGTAGTAGTAGTAGTAGTAGTGGAGTAGTAGTAGCAGTAGTGGTAGTGTTTTTGTTTGTTTGATGCTGTTGTTTGTTTTTGGATGTTATTTTTAGGAAAATGAAAAAGGTGGAGGGGCAGTTTTCTTCTTTGTTTGGTGGTGGTAATGTGGCTCAAATTGCTGTCTCACCCATGAATATAAATCTTTTATATATTGATTCCTAGTTAGTTGTAAGGTGCACATGTACATGATACCTTTTTTATAGCATTGGTTATGTAACTGCTCGTTCAGATCAAAGAGAAGGACGTGCGATGAAGGACGACTAAATGCATTCACGCAGAAAAAAAATCGCTCGTCCGTGTAGGCAAGTAATCAACATGGATGCCAAAGCGAAATTGCTGGTATTGTTATGGCTGAAACGACGAAATGAAAAGAGAAGAAGAAGAGGAAGAAGATTTTGGGTCCATCCCATTTGTTCCCAGCGATTGTGGTTTGGAGAATCATCTACTACAAGTACTTGCAGACGTAGAAAAATGTATGGCTGGCGTATAAAAAATATATTCGTATGAGACCGGAGACTTTCAACACAATCATTGCCTCACTTGATTTCGCCCTCCATTGAAAAAGAAAAGACCAATAACATGATGATGATGAGGAGGAGGAGGAGGAGGAGGGTGAGGAGGAAATGAGGATAAACTAGATCAAACTGCAAACGAAAGAGGTGGAAACCCTGATTTCTTACTAATTACTAATAATATAGTATGGTTGTTACAAAACATACAATAAACATGTTATGTTCAAGATATCATCTTTTTTGTGTAAAATGAAAATCATACCTTCAAATTTCAATATTGATTTTCTGCTTGATTTCCTTCCTTCCAGACTTGGACAGCGTATTGTCTATTAGATTACAATTTGTTTGTCTTGTCATAGAGTCCAGGTCTTTTATACACTATATTAATGAGTAAATCGCATTCC
>JAXRKP010000442.1:192500-200000 GCA_037039925.1 Doris montereyensis | reverse complement strand
TTCAGCAAGTCGTGTGTGACCCAAGGCTTCTTGATGGGTCTGCTTCTTGCCGAGGACTTCATTGGCCGTCTCGGTCACTGCGGTGTTGAAAATGTCAATGAAAGTGTCTATATCACTGCCGTCTGCGTCGAGTATTAGAAGTGGTGCGAATTTGTCTCTAATCTTAGCCTTAAAATTTGTGCCACTTTTGGGTCTTGCAATTTCTCCAGGTTAAACTTTATTCTAGTGTGGCCCTGCTTCTTCATCTTTGATGTGTAAACGAAAGGTCATCATGGCTAGTTCGTGGTCGCTGTTGATATCCGCTCCCTGGAAGCTGCGTGCCCTGGCAGTGTTGATTGATGAATGGAAGCGTCTTCTCACCAGGATGTAGTCTATCTGGTGGTGGGTGCCGTTTGGGCTGTGCCGGGTCCACTGTCTAGATGCCTTATGATGGCCGAATGTGTTGGTCGCTTTCAAGTCATTGAATGTGGCGAATTCTAGCAGTCTTAATCCTCGCTCGTTAATTTCTGTGTTACAATAGCGTCCGCGTGTGTCTTTTCAGTCTTTCTATGCATCTACTCCGATCTTGGCATTCCAGTTCCCTTGTACAACAAGAAAGTCCTGTTTCATCAATGACTTTTTACACTTGATTATAGAAATCTTCAACTTCTTCATCAGTATGCTTGCACTTGCACTAGTATGCTTGATGCCCGGAGACGAATCGTGATGAGCCTGCTGGAAACTTTCCATCATTGCACCTGCTGTGTCTTTGTGCACGAGAAAACCGACACCTTCTTCGTGTCTGTCATCCCTACCACTGTAGTATTTAGTAGTAAAGCTTGTGGCTTTCATGGGTTGGATGTTTCTCCTCTACTCTTCAATCTCATCTTACATAATCCAACGATGTTCCAGTTATATTTTCTCAATGCATGTGTTAGTTCTTCTACTTTGCCAGGAACATTTAGCGTCCTGACGTTTCACGTACCAATGGTTATGTTGTTGCGCCTAGCACATATTTTATCTTTAGTGGCACCAGTCGCATATTTTCCACTTCCACCCTGGCGCCGAAGTGTAGTGGCGGCCCTTGTTAACCCGGGCGACGACCGAGCTGGTCACTGGTATGGAATTTGTTCTGCTTTTAGTTTTAGTCATCTTGTAGTGTATCTTGGGCTGTGACGCCTAGCGGAGCCGATATCATCCAACTTGGAGGCTCGCCCCTGACCCAAGGCCGTCTATAACCTACACTATATAATATGGACGGCCTTGCCTCACCACGGACACTTGGCCGTTGAGGTTCTTCGGAACCTCTTCCGACTTGGCCGATAATCTGCTTCAAGGAGATTGTTCGCCCCGTGGTGCAGTGTCAACATAATTGACAAGGTGCAAAATAAATGTCCCATTCAATATCTAAAAAGCGACGTCGGTTTTTAAAATAATATTTTGGATAGGTTTTTTTTAATGAATTTTTGAAAATACTTATCGTGAATGTACGAAAACGGCATTTTTATTAGAATTTTTTTTTCTCTCAAAAAGTTTACAATATAACATATAGATCTATATAAAATAACCGACATCATTCTATTAACATTGACAAGAGTGCCAAATATAAAATTATAATACAAATCGTTCGGTAAATGGCGGAGGAAATAGAATTTTAGTGTAGACAAACTACATTTCGAGAAAAATGCAAGTAAAAAAATCAAAAGAAAATAACACAAAAAGACACTTCAGACGAGTTACCGTTCTTGTAGCAGCCCCTTACTCTTTCCAGTCTCTGGCATTGTTACTAATGTAAAGAGGATTATAAATCTAGATTTAGATGTGCACTGTTGTGAAAACAGACGTCAAAATCAAAATGACCATTTTTTCCTATGCTTGTGCGCATGTTTACATACACACTGACGTGCAACGCTTCTTACAAAAAATATAATTACACCACAGCGATGAGCCGAAGCGACAGAGATATCGCCAAAAATAGGTCACATGTTATGCCGCATTTAGCGATTAACTGCCAATATACGGGTTTTACTGCCATTTTCTCAGTCAGTGTCAGTGTTTGAGTCATTTACGTCAAAATTTTGATTGTTTTTACGTACCCTCGCCTACATAATATTTTGTAAAAAAAAATCATACGTCATATGGACATTTTTCTGCCATGAACTTGTAGATAAATGATCGTTCAACCCAAATATGCAAAAGAACAGAAAATCGACCTTTTGGTCTCAAACTCGCGTCAGGTGGCGCCCCCCCCCCACCTCTTTGAGTTTGCTGACTCGGCGATGATATTTTGTCTTCAAAGAGTAACGTAAAGTACAAAAGACTCTACTAATGCTATTACTATCATTTATCATAATTGATATCAGGTGTCTAAAAGTATGATATTGGAACAGCATTCTATCGTGGCACCACATGAGGTATTGTTTACGCGACGCCTCTGCATTATTTTTATTTATATGTCAATGTCGTCATGAAGTTGTAACCCCCTGTCGGCTTTAACTTTAACTGTTTAACTGACTGAAAGTTTCTCCTCTGCTTTCTTTCTCATGCTGTATACCGTACTTGTATATTTCTAAAGCGTTCATGATGATCAGTAGACTAGAACCTTGCTTGCACTTGCACAGTTGCAGTTGCAATAGTTGCATTGATAATCCGGGCGATGCATTCTGTACTGCTTCCTGCTTATGAAGTCTTACTTACAATTACGTTACACATATTTACAAATTATGCTACTACTACTAAGTAACTAAGTTGTAGATCCCTCTCTCTCTCTCTCTCTCTCTCTCTCTCTCTCTCTCTCTCTCTCTCTCTCTCTCTCTCTCTCTCTTTGTATCTCTCTTTGTCTATCTCTGTATATCTCTCTGTCTGTCTATCTCGCTGTCTCTGGTTGCGTCTCTCTCCTGTCTATTTCTTCTTTCTCTCTCTCTCTCTTGCGTCTCTCTCTCTCTCTCTCTCTCTCTCTCTCTCTCTCTCTCTGATTGCGTCTCTTTCTCTCTCTCTCTCTCTCTCTTTCTATCTCTCTCTCTGTCTCTCTCTGTTTTTTTCCCTGTATGTCTCTGTCTGTCTATCTCTGTTTTTTCCGCTTGTCTCTGTCACTGTCTATCTCTGGTTGCGGCTCTCTCTCTCTCTCTCTCTCTCTCTCTCTCTCTCTCTCTCTCTCTCTCTCTCTCTGCTTGTCTATCTCTGTATGTATCTCTCTGTCTCTGTCTCTGGTTTTTTCCTTGTCTCTGTCTGTCTATCTCTGGTTGCGTCTCTCTCTCTCTCTCTCTCTCTCTCTCTCTCTCTCTCTCTCTCTCTCTCTCTCTCTCTCTCTCTCTCTCTCTCTCTCTCTCTCTCTCTCTCTCTCTCTCTCTCTCTCTCGAAAAGTTTTGATATCGCTGATTCCAAATTTGACATTTAAATTATTAAAAAATTAGCTTTGATGTGTTATTTTGAATTTTATTGTTTAAGTTTTATCCTCCGCTAAGCCCTAGGTCACATTTCCGGTCGAGCAGACACCCGCAGCATAATGATGACTGACACTACTGACAGTGACAAATGACATTACACTAAAGTACAGGATCGCTCCTTGACAAAATATGTAGTCGTACGTAGTCTTGCTAAAATTCAGGTCACCACCCGATTTTCAAATTTGTACGGCTAACGTACGCCTTTCGTGACCCATGGAAATGATACTACAGCATGCGATTTTACTTCGAATAGATCTACGTCTATCCATACGTGAACACTGAAACGGATGCAAAATACGTACCATGGAAGGGGTTTTAAATAAGATTTTTTCCATGGTACGTAATAAAATAAATGTTTCGTATTAGTATTATTAATATTACGTACGTTCGTTTTAATTCTGAAAACGTACTTCATTTTCATTTCCATGGATCCGTCTTTGAGACCCATCATGTGCGTGCTCCTCATGCCGTCGTCAGATGTTCACCGTCGTACTAGTAGTGGTAGTACTAGTAGTAGTAGTAGTAGTAGTAGTAGTAGTAGTAGTAGTACAATTGTAGTGGTAGTAGTAGTAGTAGTACATGTAGTAGTAGTAGTAGTAGTAGTAGTAGTAGTAGTAGTAGCAGTAGTAGTAGTACTAGCATGGCAGTAGTACTAGTAGTAGTAGTAGTAGTAGTAGTAGTAGTAGTAGTAGTAGTAGTAGTAGTAGTAGTAGTAGTAGTAGTAGTAGTAGTAGAGTCATCATAGTCATATATTAGTATTAGGCATTGCGCCACGCAAACAATTGACTGCATTTTCAAAACAATCGCTTTGTTTGTGTGACTGATTATTGTGAATGAAGCCAAGATCCGAGCAGAATTATACATGTACAGGCCTACATTACTGCATACTTTCGATTCGTCCATTTTCATGACTGGTGGTAATTCAGCGTGTTGTTATTCCTACTATATTTCGCTAAGTATTTAAGATATCTCTGCTGATGGAAAAATTGGTTTCTAGTACCTACCAATGTATATATCGTCTGTAGTACTAACTAATGCTCTCTCCGTTTCTTTTTGTGTCTCTCAGTCTCTGTGTCTGTAGCCTATGTCTTTTCTCTCTACGTCTATGTGACACTATGTCGCTCTCTCTCTAGTCTGTTGTTTGTCTCGCTCGCTCTGTTCCTATTTTGTGTCTCTAGTCTGTGTTTTTTTTTTCTGTCTCTGCCTCCTATCTTTCTCTGCCCCCCTCTCTCTCTCTCTTTCTCTCTCTGGCTGCCTCACCTGCCTCTCTTTCTGTCTATAGTCTATCTCTCTCTGTTTGTGTGTGTAACTGCTGATCTCTCTCAATACTCTCATTGGCGGTTGGCAGCCGTTACTGGTTGTTTCCGGCTTTTGCCGTCTGGATACACACTTGATAATGGATGATACAGACCATTGTAAATTTCTTTCATTCTTGGAAATGACTAGGACTAGGACTAGGATTAGGTGTAGTTAGGAAGCAGAAAATAGCGTTGTGGTTATGGTGGAAAAATAGAAATGAAGAAGACAAACACATAGATATCGCAGCATAGAAAATTAAAAAAACTGCTGCCATGCAGGCTGGTCTTGTGTGACCAAAGGCTAGGAGAGTTAACGTTGAAAGAAAATAATAAGGCCCGGTAAGGGTCTTAAGGTGGCAGTCCCACCATCTGCCTAGACTACAGTGGCCCAATCATCTGCTTACCAAAAAGTCAACTGATTCAGAGAAATGAACATGGAAACGAACACAGACTGTGATTTTTGGAACATAGAATACTAGGGCAATAAATGGAAAAGAGATAGAATTTGCTAAAAAAAAATAAAAAAAATTTAAAGTAGACAGTTTGACCATTACAGAAGCAAAGAAATCAAGACAAGAAATAGAAAATGCAGGACCAAATCATATTTTATATTTCTCAGGAGTAGATGTGAAAGATAGAGCTAGAACAGGAGTAGGCCCCCCTCATGTATAAAAGGTATGAAAAGCTACTAGAAATTAGGAAATGTCTTACCCCACTGCTATTAGGAGGCAACTATTTAACCAAAAGGAAGATAAATTACATTATTAATAGCTTATGGACCAAACGCAATCAAAGAAGAAAAAGATCTGTTCGAAAACGATTTACAAATAGCCGCAGAGTCTCAAACCCACACAGAAACTAATAGTTTTAGGAGATTTAAATGCTAGAGTAGGCAAAAATGTATAAACATCAGGAGGAGTCATAGGTTTTGAAAGTGAGACAATATGTTCTTCAAATGGAGAGAGACTAATAGATTTTTGCCTAAAGAATAGCATAAAATTAGCAAATACCTTTTTTCCTCGTAAAGATAATTATGCACAAATATACAAGAGTAAACGAAGATGTGAAAAGTCAATGATAAACTACATAATAGTTAGCAGCTCCTTTTTCTACAATACAATGAATGCAAAAGTAAACAGAGGAGCTGAAATATTTGGTGATCATCACTTAGTGATTGCTAAAATGAGATTACTGCCTGAAGAAAATGAACAGAAAAGGAAAGAGAAGAAAGCTACTAAACTCAAAATAGAGGAGCTAACTAAACCAATAGTAAAACAGATATCAATCAATCTAGGATAAAAATATTGATCAGTGAAAGGCAGATGGATCTCAATGATAGCACAATAGAAGAAAAGTTGCAAATGTATAAAGGACTCCTCATTTGTATTGAGGAGGTGTGTGGTAGGAAACAAATTAAGATTAAGATCAAAGAAAAGAAAGAGGCCAAGAAGAAATACTTTCAAACAAAGAGGACAGAGAAAAGGATAGTTTGCATGAGTAAAACAACTATCGCCAAAGAGCAAATGAGGAAGGAAAAACAGCAACAATGGGAAGAGTTTTGACAAAGACATTAAGAAAACAATCAAAGAAACCAAAAGCTGTTCTGGAGAGCAATTGAAGCATGAGAAAGATCAAAACATGCACAATACAATAAATTAAGAACGCCAAAGGGGAAATAATGAATGAAGACAGCGAAATCATGGAAACATGGAGAAAGTATTTTCAACAATTACATAACCCCTCCAGAACATGTGAAACAAGAAGTACATATCAATTAGTAAGAGTAGCAAGTAATCCAGAGGAGACAGCTGAAAATGTAGATATATCAATGGAAGAAATCCAAACAGTTATAAGAAAAGTGAAATTAGAGAAAGGCCCAAGAGCAGATCTAGTTTATCCAGAAAATGTAGGACCAAATCATACTTTAATCTTCTCAGGAGCAGATGTCATAGATAGAGCTAGAGCAGGAGTAGGCCTCCTAATGCATAAAAGTCAAGAAATGCTACTAGAAAGCTTATGGACCAAACGAATATGCCACGAAAGAAGAAAAAGATATCTTCGAAAATAGTTTACAAATAGCTGCAGAGAATCTCAAAACCAAACAGGAAATTAATGGTTTTAGGAGATTTAAATGCTAGAGTAGGAAATAATGTAGTAACATCAGGAGGAGTAATAGGTAAAGAAAGAGAGACAATAACTTCTCCAAATGGAGACTAGACTAATAGAGTTTTGTCTAAAGAATGAGAGGAAAATAGCTAACATATTTGTTTCTCATAAAGATATCCACAAATATACAAAGAGTAAATAAAGACAGATGTGAAAAGTCAATCATAGACTACATAATAGTTAGCAGCTCCATTTTTGTACAGTACAATGAATGCTAGAGTAAGCAGAGGAGCTGAAATATTTAGTGATCATCACCTATGTGATAGCCAAAATGAGAATTATTAACTGAAGAAAACAAACAGGAAAGGGAAAGAGAAGAAAGCTAATACAGTCAAAATAGGAGAACTAATAAACCAATAGTAAAAACAAAATGTACTCTAATCCAGGATAAAAAAGATCTATCAGTGAAAGGCAGATGGATTCTGAAGGAAAAGCACATTAGAAGAAAAGTGGCAAATATATAAAAGAAACACTCCTCAGTTGTACTGAAAGTAGGTCCTGTGGATAGGAAACAAATTAAAGGAGGTGGGGAAAAGGGACAGCATTGTGGAATGAGAGTGTCAAGACTAAGATCAAAGAAAAGAAAAGATGCCTGGAGGAACATACTTGCA